>CM037852.1:52201265-52218265 GCA_021234595.1 Delia radicum
TTTGTGTAATATGTGTGGGTTTGTTTTCAAACGATTAATATTGTTTATTTCACTAATTATTAGCTTTAAGTGTTAACGCTTTGGAGTTTATTTTAATTTTGATATTTAAATTTGTTAATAGTTAAGAAGATTCACTAGACGCGGACAACTGGATATAAACAAAAATTAGCGACATGTAACGGACAAAAGAAACGTGTAAACACTTTGACTGACAAACACTGACTTTAAAAATTATAATTCATTATTTTTAATTACAATTGTTACTACAAAAAAGTGTATATAATTTATTGCTTCGAATTTCGTCAGTCAAACAAAGTTTAATTAGAGAAATTGTTTTTCATAAGCTTCAAGGTTCAATCTGGTTTAACAATAAATATTTTGACAAACCAAACTTTATCATAAGTACCACTAAATTTTAACTTTCAATTAAAAACAACCTTTAAAATACCGATTGCCAGAGAAAAGGAAAAAATATTGTAATGTAAATAGAACATCTTTGGTCTTCAAAGTTTAGTAACGTCATGGTTCTTGTTAGGAAAAGACCATAACTACGTGTTTGGTTAAGCCAGATCGAAATACTAGTATCAACATATTGCTTTATTTATTTTTTGAAAGCTCGTTATAAATTAAAAATAACATAAAAAATAATCTCGATGTATATAAAAACAAAAAAACTAATAAAACTGTAAAAAATATTACTTGACCCAGAGTAAAAACTAATATTTTTATATAAATAGAACATTTTTGGTCTTCAAAGTTTAGCAACGTCATGATGATGTTAGTAAAAAGACCCTATAAATTAAAAATAACATTAAAATAATCTCGATGTACATAAAAAACAAAATGATTTTGCACATATAAAGTGTGGTAATAGTACACAATAAAATGGAAGTCTGATGAAATTGGATTTGGCTCTTTTGGCCTCTGCGAAGCTCCATTTTAGTTTTAATAAATTTATGTTCAAATAATGTTTAATTTATTAAATACGCACTTATTTCATTTAGATCAAACTGTTTTATGTTTTCTATTTTGTTGTCGAAAAAAGTATTTCTAACTTCAACAATATATTCCAATATTTTTTCTGAATTATAGTCCTGCATGGTTTAAACATGTATTTTAAATTATTGCGAACAAATTAAACTGGATGTGCTACATTTTTTATTTATTTTTGAAGTTACAATGAACAACTAAAGAATATTGGTTAGGTAAACGTCAAATAGAGTTAAGAGTTGTTGCAAACAAAAATCACCATGTAAATAGACGTGACTTTAGAAAATAACTTTAACCCTCGAAGTGGCACATGGTTTCTGGCCAGACATATTTCATTTTCATGCTTCAATTTAGCATACTTCTATTTTAGGTACATGGATGTAATTTCAGGTAATCTCCCAAAATATTGTTGGCTTTCGATGTATAAATTAATAAATGAAAAAAAGTCCTTGGAACAGGACAAAAAAGCCAAATAAAAAATCTGCACCTTACTTTTGGTACATGGTGTGGCCAGACCCCTATGCATTTTGTATGAACGCATAGGCAAAGCAAAGAGAGAATAGTATTAAAGAGATCCCAACTCTCCCAACCTCCTCTCCTCTCCCCTGCAATCAATTGCGGTCGTCTTAATTGCCACTTATATGTATACAAAACAATTTTAGAATCTTGATTCATGGTTGCATTTTGTAAGTATTAAATAAAATGGCCGCCAGTTAAAAAAGTGTTGCCAACTTAAAGTTGTATACCTGTATAAAAAACACCCTTTACTACCATTATAAGAAAGACAATGATAACAATAAGCACATGGTGGGGCAAAAGTAACTATAGTATGTATAATATGTTTAACTTTGTTCTGAATATTTATTTTTTTTTTTCTATTTCACACATAAAACTTGGAAATATGAAAAACAGACCTCGTAATGACAGATCGCTTGAAAATATTGCCGCTGTAAGACAGAACATCGAAGAAAGCCCAGAGGTATAATCTTAATATGTTTTGAATGGAGGACGATTAGCCCAGTTGCAGCTTTCTAACCACGCCCCATACTAAATCCAGCCAGTTCAAAAACTCAATCCTGTGGACCTCACATGACGCTTAGAAAACGATGGAGAAATTTCAAATCGATTTTAGCGATTTAATTTGACTGCTTCAGAATTCTGCTCGAGGCACTATCCCAATAAAAGTGTAGGTTAATAAGCCCTAACCATTATAGCTGCTTATGGAAAATATTCATTAAGAAATTTGTCTTATACTGCAAGAAACACTCCGCAAAGTTATAAAAATTAGAACGATTTTTTGCGTCCGCAAAAATGGATCGAATTTCAATGATATTGTATAAAATAAACTTAATTTTAAAATTTAATTTGTTTTTTTTTCATTCCATTCAATATTTATTCAGAAAACAAATCCTATAATTACTTTTGCTCTACCCTGTACAATGTAAGGAGTGAGATAGAAAAAATCCGACACTCATTTTTACTACAATTGCTTTTATGTACGACACTGAACTATTTTTCTTGTCAAGTTTTTTATCAAACAATTGTTCTAAAGAAAACAATCTATAATGTTGAGTTTTTTTGTAGTAACATATATACAATTTTAAGTTATATATATAAACTAGATATTTTTTGTACCATCTTTTTATTTCCAGTTTCTGATATGATATCCAGTCCCTTTGAAACACGTTCGGACAGCTTCTATTTTGTCGATAACCGACTGGTAATGCACAACAAGGCGGATTATGCATATGACGGTGGAATAACTGTTTAATACTTTTCAAACTATGAAAATAAATTCGGCTACGACCTATTTATTGAGCACGTCAAGTATTTTTTTTAACATAGTTTAAAACATGCCTCAATTTTAAAATGAAATACAAAACATGTTTATATAATTAAATTTTCGTACGTAATAATAATAATCAAATCATATGTATAAAATTAAAAATTGTAATTGAATTTTCCTTCATTTTTTCCAGGAATATTTTATTTTGAATACATGGACAAAAATTATGTACGATATGTAGTAAACACCTTTAACAACATTAATGTATTATAGTGGCACCGAGCACCTAAGCTGATTGGCAATGTGTCTATTTAAGCTATTAAATGTCTATTTCAGTACTTTTTTAAGAGATTCTATTAGAAAATCTAAAAATAATTTTTTTTATTATTTCACTTTAGAAATCAATAAAATATCTATATTTAAACAGTTGCAGACCTTTTTGTAAAAACTTGGTAAGACAATTATGATAATTAAAAAGTAAATCGTAATAATATTATCCATTCTATTTCATAACAAATCCTGGATAGTTTAATAAATTGTCCCATAAATTTCGATCAAATATGATGTTGTTTTTGTTACTTTATTAAAAATTATTTTATTTTTAAAATTTAATAAAACACTACATTAATTTTATATAATACCTATTCTTATTAATATTAAAACTTAATTCACATTAGCCCCAAAGAAAAATATGCTATTAAATTTCACCAATGCAATGACTTTGATCTAGGAAAAAATCAAAATTGGGATTAGAATTTAGTTGTTTAATAAATAACTAAAATAAACTTATCATTTCTAAGATTTTTGTTTCGGTTACTTCTCCTTGATTTAAAATATTTAATTTATAGTGAATTTACATTATACCTGAAATCTGGTTTAAATAGGATTTTGGAGACAATCTGGTTATAAAACGTAATTTCAACCCAGATTTTCCATACAAATTCATAACTGAATTGTCGGATAATCTGGTTTAAATTACGTTCAAGATTAGGTTGTTTCGTGGAAGTGTAAATTCATTATTATTTATATTTAAATAAAGTTTTATTTTATACATATTTTATTCCACAGACTATTTTGTGTTGTATTTTTTTTTTTGTCACGAAAAAAAGTATTTTATCCTTTAACACTTACAGTGTCGTGCAAAATAAAAGCTACAAATTCCATAAAAAAACAAATAAAGTGATTTATTTCATATGATATTTCATTTACAAAAAAAAACTTTCTCCATAAATTATTGACATTTGTATAGGCTTAGTAACACAGAAAATATAAAACAACCCAGTTCTCCATACAAAGGTATGGAATACGTTCGGGAATACGTTTCCACTCAGCTTCTAGTCCTTCGAAGAGTTCGTTCCGGTTTCTGAATCGTTTCCCTGCAATGCCTCCTTTTTAATATACCAAAGAGGTTTTCAATGTGCCGGCCAATCAAAGACTTGAATCCCATTCTCTTATATGTACTCGTTGACCACCCTCGATGGGTGTTTCGGGTCATTATCATGTTGAAACACACACCGAATTGGCATATTCCGCAGCATATTGAATAATCTTCGTTTTAAGAATTTCTTTGTAGATGAAACGGTCCATTATTCCATCAATTTTGTGGAGTGGTCCTACTCCATTTGCCGAAAAGCATGTCCACACCATAACGTTACCTCCCCCATGCATAAAACTAATTTTACAATTGCGTGGTTCGAGCCGTGTGCCAGGCAAGCACCGAACTCTGAACATACCATCCAAATTAATTAAGTTGAATTTCTGTACGGTCCAATTCAGATGTGTTTTAGCAAAATTTAATCTGAAACAATACAAAAAATATGTAAAACCGTAAAAAACACAAAGTTATTCGATAAATTTACCATTAAAAAATAATAAAATAACAAATTTATAATTTCTTACCTTTTCTGGATGTGTGTCTTGGTCAACAAGGGTTTTTGGCTGGTCTGTAACTTTTTAAATTATTTTCTATTGCTCGTTTTCGAATTGTACTATATTGCACATTAAATTTTAGCGTTCCTTTGTCGACTTATACTTTTTTAACAATCTGCAAACTATAGATCTGTGAGGACCCTGGCGTCGTACTTAACTGGACACTGTAAACTCAGATACCATCTGCACAAGAAGGGTCAATCGGACACGGATTTGTGTAGGTTTTGCGAGATGGTGTCTGAGACCTCGGAGCATGTTCTCTGCGAATGTCCCAGGCTTTGTGTTAGGAGACTTAGGTTTTTAGGTGATCGCTTCATTTCGCCTTCCGACATTGCGAACATTTTGCCTAATAGGATAATTGGCTTTATAGGTAGCTTAAATCTGTAGGTAACCTTAGGCAGCACAAAAGACCTACATTGGTCGCGGTGCATAGTGCCTTCTGATCTAATCTAATAGATCTGTGTATGTTATATTTTTTAACCAATGGAAGCCTGATTTTCTCCTTTGCTATGGTCCTCAATTATTTGAGTTTTGAAGGTTTGGCAATATTTATCCCTAGTCATTATTATTAGACCAACCAGTACCAATAATTTATTGAAACTATTATATTCAAACAACATATTGAATACCTAAGCCCTTTAAACTATTTTAGCTTGGAAATGTTCCGTTATTTTTAAGAACTCTTGTTATATACACAATTTTTAAATTTGTTGCTTTTGTTTTGCACAATCTCTTCTTGGAAATTTTGGTTGATTTTCGTAAGAATCGTTGTAATATTAAGAAATCGAAATACACATTTGTTTTCTATTATGATAGTGTTCAAACGTATGTAAAAAGCCTTTTTTAATTTGTATGAAATATTGCAATTTATATCACTATATGAGTTGTGTAGCTTTTATTTAGCAAGACACTGTATTTTCAAGAAATTATCTGTTATGTTCGTCCACATTTATTTTGTTACATGTTAATGCTTGATTAAAATATGTACACTAAGTCCTAGAAGTATCCAATATAAATTTGATATTTTGTAAAGATTTAACATAATAGAAACAGTATGAATAGATAAAAATGTTAAGAAATATTTTATAATGTAAGAAATGACTTGTTACATGGAAAGTAGTTTAGGAAAATTGGGCAAATACAAAATTAGTACATAATGCATAATTTATTTAAAATTTGATAAAATCCGCAGAATTTTAATAAAAAAATTTACTAAGTATGCTTTCATCGTATTCCTTCTGAATCCTTTTTGTATAAAAAAATTTAGGTTTTAACTGTTGAAAAACAACTAACAATGTAGTAAAAATAACTGGCAATTTTTTACTACAAACATTTTAAAACAACTGTTAAAATTAGTAGAAACTACTGCTTTTCAACAGTTATTTTTTTTCTTTCAATTACAATAAAAATTTGTATTTCCTACATCCTAATTAAAATACAAAAATTCGACACGGTATTGCAGTTATGACTTTTAATGCATTGGAGGTATAACAAAATTTTCTAATTATTATTTGCAATAAAAACAAATATAAACTAAATGAGAATTTTTTAAAACTCGATACATTCTTTTATTTTAACTAACAAAAATTAACTGATTACTGCAAAATTACTGTTTTGGTAGTTGTTTATAAAAGTACTAAAACAACTGATTCAAACAACTGTTGAAAAACATAGTAGTATTCTTCAGTTGTTTTTAGAATAACTGTCAAAATAGTTGTGTTGTATTATTGTATTATTTCATACAAAAACAACTACAAATACATTTGCTCCCTTAAAAAAGTGGAAAGTCGGTCGAAATAGTGCCAATAAAATTTCAAAAACTCATATTAAAAATAAATTATTTGCTATAAAACTATGTAAACAAATTAAAAATAAATAAAACATCTACATTTTATTAACCTAAAAACTAATTTAAATAAAATCAGCATAAAAATTTAAATTACTGTTCTTATAAAAGAATAAAGCAAAAAAAGGAAATTATGTATGATCAGTAAAATCTGACGTCACGGAGTTAAAAACAGACATCCAAGACGTAAAAAGAACAATACAACAACTTGCTTCAAATGTTACCCAATCCAATACACAAATCAAGGGAGACATACAAAATGCACTTGCAACAATAACAAATAGCATAACAAACTTAGGTGCCCAAGTTACTGAACCCTGCAAAAAAAAAAATGAAGAAAGAGATAAACAAATAACAGAAATAGATAAAAGAATCAATAACCTAGAACAACTATTAATCAACAAAAATAGAGAGATAAAAAATATAACAAACAAAAACATTGTTGCCAATGATGTGGTTAAAATAATCGCTACTTCAGTAAATGTAGAAATTAATGATGCTAATATTAGCAATGCATATCGTTTGAAAAAATCTAAAAAAGTAATAGTTGAATTTACTTCCTTAAATAAGAAAAAAGAATTGTTGAGCAAAATCAACCGTCATAGAGTAGATTCTATGATAATAAACACCGCTAATAGTACCAACAACAATACTGATAACAACAACAGCAACAAATTTATATACATAAACGATCATCTAACAGCTTATTTCAATTTCAATTTCTATGGATGGCAAAAACAAAGGCAAAAGAATTGGAAGTATGTATGGGTACAAAATGGCCATATTTTTGTTAAAAAAATAAAATATATAATCCAATAATTATTCATAACTCTGCCGATATTGAATTGATAACTCTTACAATTTAATTTTTACTTCTTTTTGCACCATATTATTACCAAAATAAATTTTCTAAAACAAATTATATATAGAAAAAAAAAATAAAAACATTTTAATGCAATTTTTTTCTCTTTTTCTTTTTTTTTTTAATAAAAAATTAATAATAAACAAGAACAAACTTTAAACAGTATTAATCAAATTAATAAAACATTTTTAAGGTATCCCTTGTCACTAATTTATAAGAACATTCGTTCGATCCGTAAAAATTTTACAAACTTTCTTGTTAACATAATAAATAAAATCAAAATCATAATACTTGTTGAAACCAATATAACTGATAACGAAAACAATCCCTATAATATAAATGACTTTAACTCTCTTTTCCTAAACAGAAGAGATTTACATGGAAAGGATAAAGAAGGCGGGGGTATTGCTGTATATGTTAGAGAAAATATAATGTACACGCAACTCTCATCAGTTACTAGTTTCTTTGAACTTTTACAATTGAAAGTAAAAATAAACAACACTTCTCTTTCCCTTCTGTCTGTTTACCTTCCCACAGTGGAGCGCATCAAATAAAAAGTGGTAATAAATATAGAACTTCTTAACTACTGGACCGATTAAGACCAACTGTATATGTAATCGTTAAGGAGGAGTATAGCTTTCAGAAAATTAATTTTGAAGCCCTGTTAATTACTCACTAATACACTATTTACCATGATTTTCATACAAAGGAATTTTCATATAAATAAAATTTTTGGTCGAGTTGACACATTTTAAAAAAGTTTTCAGACGTTTGTAAACGTATTCACCAGACATGTTATACATCGTTGAACAGGTGAAAACCTCTGCTTTAAAAAAAAAAATTTATTGTAAATTTTAAAAAATTTCTAGAACAAATAAGTAAAAAAAGCAAAAAAATATATATAATAGTGTTTTTTGTATTATAACAACTTAACTTTGATAAATAATATCTAAATAGGTGTTAATGCTATGTAAACAATTTTAATATGAATTAAAGATTATATTGTCGTTAATTAATAAAATATAAATGAAAGTAAAAAAATTGGATATATATATGATTTTTTTAAAAGCGAAAAAATCTAATTTCAAAATTTGACTTTTTTTACAAAAAACTCCTCCCAGGACCCCACTTTTTATTTCCCGGCAAACTGGACAAAGAAAATTTAACATTTTATTAGTCTATAATATTACGTTTTAAAAAGTTAAGAAATGGGCGTGCCATTTTTTGCCCTCGTGTGTAAACTTGAAATTTTGCTTGAAAATTGGTCATTTTCGATCAATGCTGGGTGTAGGGTGTATGTCCAAAATGAATAATATTTTCATTTAAAACTATTCTCAAAGCCTGTTCTTTTCGAATATTTAAAAAATATTTACTTTTCTTCTATTAGATTATAAAAAAAAAACGTATGAGTTAAGCTACTTTTTCTCAAAAATTTTACAATTTTTTTGACCTATTTCAAAAAATTGACTGCAGATTGTTCTTTACTCAACGGTTATAGATAATTAAATGAAACTTTAAGCACAACATTAATGATAAAAGTGGCAATATACAAAATTATTTTTAATGTCTTACCACTTACTATAAAGGAGTTATTAACTTAAAAGCTAAAAAAACTTGTCAAAAAATTTAAATTTAAATGTTCAACATCACATAACATTTTAACTTTAAGAGGTAACATATTACCGTATGCATGCTTTTTATTAATCTCATCAAGCGGATTCAAAAAGTCTAAAACCATCGAAATCGGTTCATAATTGTAGAAGTTACAGCATTTTAAAAGTTTTCTGTACTCGAGGTGGTCTACTTTGGCACCTTAGTGCTCAACCTGTGTTAACACATTTCTGAAAGCTACACTCGTCCTTAACGATTACATATACATTTGGTCTTAATCGGTTCAGTAGTTAAGAAGTTCTATATTTATTACCACTTTTTATTTGATTCACTCCACTGTGCGTCCCCCATCCCCAAGTGTCAACAAATTTATAGATGAGCTTGACCAAACAATAAATAAAATCAAAAAGAAACAATAAATAATTGTTGTTGGTGACATGAACATTGACATTAAAAAAACCAATCTAACAACAACAAAATACATGGATATGATCTTGTCAAATGGTCTGCAATGTATGATAAATGAACACACAAGGGAAGATGCTAAAAAAAACACAAACACGTGTATTGATATATATTTGTAAAAAACACACAAGCAAACACACAAACTCATGCAGTAATCATAACCACAACAATACAGAGGAAATAAATGTAACACAGGAAGAAATATTTAATAATGAAGAGTTTAATAATGAAGAGTTTAATGCTACAAAAACAACGACTATTATAAATAATCCCGCGCGAAAACGATTAAGAGATAACTTTCTAACCTCTTCAATCGGTAATGCAAGTAAGAGTCCGCGGTTAACGAACATAGATTCCGCTTTTAAATCGTTAAATATAATTGATAAACGCTTCGACAAATTAACGACAGAAATAGAGATAAACAACAAATTAACTGAGTGCAAAACAGAACTCTTTTAATATGTTTGATAAGAGTTTTAATATTATTAAGGCCGAACTAAAAATGTTACCGAAAGAGTTCAGCAATTAGAAACAGTTGCGGACAACATAAAAACATTAACAGTCTAAAAACAAAATTAAAGCTACAAGAAAATAAAAACGTTGCCTGCGAATTACGTTTAAACGAAATTCCCTATCCTATATTTGAAAAAATTTGCAATACAATAAATACAACTGTCCCTGCTGTCAAAACTATTTATCGGTTACAAAACGCAAATAGCAAAAAGAAAAATAACTCGTAAAGATGCGGTAATAATTGTTAAGATGTGGTCTCCACATGAATTATTTTTTAAAATCATTTGCCAACTACCGTAAACTTAATGAAGGCTTTAACTTTTGTTTAAAAACACCTTGGAGAATCTTCTAATAATAAATTTTTTGTTAATGAAAATCTCACAAAGTATAACTTTACCATTCTACGTGCAGCAATCAAACTAAAAAAGGAAAATCGTCTTCACAGTGCCTTTAGTATGCGTGGTTTAGTATATGTTAAAAAGACTGCGGAAAGCAACATCATAAGAGTTGATGATATAGAATATCTGGATGAGTTTTTTCGAGAGCCAGAATCCGCACATTATGCGAATAGTGAATAGTGGTTCCAAAGATATGGCAATGAATATGGTTCGTATACTTGCTAAGCAAAATAATGGTGTCAAAATTTGTCATATTAATGCACAGAGCTTAAATAATAAGATTGACGAGTTTCGATTTACGTTTGAAAGCTCTGAAGTGGATGTCGTATGCGTATCTGAAACATGGCTAGATGAAAAAAACACCTGACAATCTTATTTCACTCACGGGATACAATACTTTCCGAGCTGATAGAAAGACTCGAGCTGGTGGCGTTGCCATCTTTGTGAGAATAATATTCCCTGTAAGTTTTATTGTAAGTCTGGTGATAAGGATGAAGAAAAAGATGAGGATGATGATAAATATGATGAGGAAATAGAGAATGAAAGGAAAAAGGTTAATAAGAGGAAAAAGGTTGATAAGAAGAAAGAGGAAGAAAAACAGGAAAAGGATTTGGTTGAATATATTTTTGTGGAGGTCTTATCACTTGGTAAGAAAATGCTTTTTGGTTGCGTTTATAGACCTAATCGTAACGTAGATATAACTAAGTTTATGAAAAAATTAGAAACTATAACTTTGTCATTTACTGATATTTTTATATCTGGAGATTTCAACTCAGATATGCTAACTCAAACCTTTTTAGCTGATAATATGATGTCACTTGGACTAACTGCCATAAATAATAGCCTTCCAACGCACTTCACATCAACAAGAAATAGCCTTCTTGATGTATTTTTCGTTGGAAATATTTCGTCTGTTCTTCTATATGATCAAATTGCAGCACCATGTTTTTCTTAACATGACCTAATATTTGCATCCTATGATTTTAAATTAATACGGGAAGAAGAACTGCACACTTATCGTGATTTCAAAAACTTAAATATGCAACTTTTAATTAACAAGTTTTTAAGTATTGACTGGAATGAGATTTACACCATTCCCTCCGTTGATTCACAATTGTCGTTCATTGAATCTAATATACTACATCTGTATGACTTATTTGTTCCAATAAAAAGTAAACGTATTTCGAAGAACTCCAAACCTTGGTTCAATCAATCAATTAGGCGTCTAATTAAGCAAAGAGATATTGCATACACAAGGTGGAAACGTTTTAAAACCACGGAGTTGCAGGATGAGTATCGTCGATTAAGAAGAGATACCAATAGTCTAATTAGAACAACAAAATCTGAATTTTATTCTCAACGTTTTTCCAGTGCGCTAAACTCCAAAAAAACATGGCAAACTATAAAAGAAATCGGTATAGGAAGAGTAGAAAATAACAGGAATTTCTCGGCTGATGTAAACGAAATTAGTAACACTTTTATTAACATACCAATGGTTGATTCTAACCCTGAATACTACAATTTTACAAATTCCTCAGCAATAAATTTACAAACCAATAACTCAATTCTCAATTCAACTGAAAATAGTTCATTTGTCAACATCCGTGATTCCAATTCACACGCTGATTTAGGTGATTTATTTGAATTTAAATGTGTAAATCAATTTGATATCGTTTTGAGCTGTTCAAGAATCAAGTCAAATGCTGTTGGATTTGATAATATGCACCCAAAATTTATAAAAATACTTTTGCCATTTCTTCTACCTTATATAACATATCTTTTCAACAACATAATCATAAAAGTTCTTACCCACTTAAATGGAAATATGCAAAGATTATACCTATTCCTAAATCAAACAAGGGAATTTAGGCCAATTGCAATCCTTCCATTTCTCTCTAAAGTCTTTGAAAAGTTGTTGCATACTCAAATAAGCGATTTTATCAAAGAAATAACTTACTTACTGAAAGACAATCAGGTTTTCGCCCTAAGCATAGCTGTGTCACAACTCTATTGAGTGTTTCAGAAGAAATAAGGCAACAAATTGATATTGGAAAAGTGGTTCTTTTGGTACTCCTTGATCACTCGAAAGCATTTGACACGGTAGATCACTTTATATTATGTGAAAAACTGAAACATATGTTTAATTTCAGTAACACCTCAGCTAAACTTATGTCTTCGTACCTATCTGATCGTTCACAATCAGTATTTCTACATAACCGTACGTCTACAACAGTCCCTGTATCAAGAGGTGTGCCTCAGGGCTCGATTTTGGGGCCCCTTTTATTTTCCATGTATGCTAATGATCTACCAGCTAAACTAAAATATTGTAATATACATATGTATGCTGACGACGTCCAGGTATATCTCAGTAGCACAATTAAAATGCTGAATACATCAATTTCAAAGCTTAATTATGATTTAAGCAACATACATAAATGGGCATCTGCAAATGGGCTTTGTCTCAACCCGCAAAAATCTAAATGCATCGTTATACTGTAACGACGAGATTTCCTCCGTTAGCTGAGGTAAGCTCGCGGGGGTAGGGATCGTCACAGATATTTATTTGTGTCAGTGACAAAGAGTAAAAGTCGTGGTTTAAACGTTATAAAGCGTACTTTATTTTCTTAATCTAATTACCAGAACACTTAAGCTAAAATACAAAGAAAGGGAAAGAATGGTTTTTTATGATGGACACTGGCCCTGAAGTTTTCTACAGGAAATACCCTCAGGTGACCAACGCACGGCACACACGTGAGGGGAGGCGACCTACGAACGGCACACACTCCGACGGCTTCTTCGGGAATACCCCCAGGCGACCTACGAACGGCACACACTTGAGGGGAGGCGACCTACGAACGGCACACACTCCGATGTTGTCCTTAGCGGTACCCTCAGGCGACCAACGAACGGCACACACACTTGAGGGGAGGCGACCTACGAACGGCACACACTCCGATGGCTTCTTCGGGAATACCCCCAGGCGACCAACGAACGGCACACACTTGAGGGGAGGCGACCTACGAACGGCACACACTCCGATGTTGTCCTTAGCGGTACCCTCAGGCGACCAACGAACGGCACACACTTGAGGGGAGGCGACCTACGAACGGCACACACTCCGATGTTATCCTTAGTAATACCCCCAGGCGACCAACGAACGGCACACACTTGAGGGGAGGCGACCTACGAACGGCACACCACTCCGATGTTATCCTTGGTAGTACCCCCAGGCGACCAACGAACGGCACACACTTGAGGGGAGGCGACCTACGAACGGCACACACTCCGATGTTATCCTTGGTAGTACCCCCAGGCGACCAACGAACGGCACCACACTTGAGGGGAGGCGACCTACGAACGGCACACACTCCGATTTTATCCTTGGTAGTACCCCCAGGCGACCAACGAACGGCACACACTTGAGGGGAGGCGACCTACGAACGGCACACACTCCGATGTTATCCTTGGTAGTACCCCCAGGCGACCAACGAACGGCACACACTTGAGGGGAGGCGACCTACGAACGGCACACACTCCGATGTTGTCCTTAGCGGTACCCTCAGGCGACCAACGAACGGCACACACTTGAGGGGAGGCGACCTACGAACGGCACACACTCCGATGTTATCCTTGGTAGTACCCCCCAAGCGACCAACGAACGGCACACACTTGAGGGGAGGCGACCTACGAACGGCACACACTCCGATGTTAACAGGGCCTTCGCAGTGTACTCGAAGGAGGTGGAAAGACCTTCACAGGATGTCGCAGGACCTTCGCAAAATATGGCAGGATATTCCAAGGATGTCAAAGGACCTTCGCAGGATGACGCAAGACCTTTGAAGGATACGGCAGGATACTCCCAGGATGTCAAAGGACCTTCGCAGGATGTTGCAAGGATGACGCAAGACCTTTGAAGGATACGGCAGGATACTCTCAGGATGTCAAAGGACCTTCGCAGGATGTCGCAAGGATGACGCACGACCTTTGAAGGATACGGCAGGATACTCTCAGGATGTCAAAGGACCTATGAAGGATACGGCAGGATACTCCCAGGATGTCAAAGGACCTTCGCAGGATACGGCAGGATACTCCCAGGATGTCAAAAGGACCTTCGCAGGATACGGCAGGATATCTAGGGGTGGAAGTGACCTATGACGGCACGCTTCCTTTTCAGGCTAAGTCCTTGAGAGCTAAAAGAAGACAGAGTGATTAGTAGGTTTACCTTGTGTTCACGACCACGGCTGCAGACAACTGATCCCGATTTGCGTGATGCTGCGCTTTATATACTCCCAGACTGTGTCGAGGGTCGTCTGAGAATTATTAGGCCAAATAACGTATCAAGTTTGAGATTTTATTATACAAGGGTGTTGGCAGAAACGAGGGTCCCGACTTCTGCCGTTACACATGCTCCCCCTTGGGGAACCTAGTGGAAGGACGTGTCCTTACTTCGGAGACTTTGTTGATTCGCCAACGGGCCCAAACGTTTGACTATGGCTAAATGTTGGCGATTACGTGTACCCGGTATCTTTGATGGTCTATCACACAGATTTGATTGCCACGAACCCCTGGTTTATAACGGCCCAACGTGTTGTGGACGTACGGTTGTAATTTTTTCCGGACCGACTGTGAAATGTCGTCCTCTGTGATGATAGGGTGGTATCGATCTCGTGGTGGTGGGTAAGGTGGCGTGTAAGATGGCCGTGGCAATGGTGAAAAATACTGGAGCGCTGGATGGTGGTGTGCCCTCACGAGTGCTAGTTAGCCTCGTGTTAACTCGTTTTTCCTTTCTTCGTGGGTCCTTGTCTGTATCGGACTCAGATGAAGTGGACGACGTTGACGCGTATGACGAGGGGGAGGACGACGATGGGGAGGAGGACGAAGATGACGGCGACGACGTGTGTGATTCGGACGGAGTCGATGTAGCCGGAGTAGTTCGTGGTGGCGTGACTGGGGTATATTGTTTGCATGCACACGGTGTATTTGGCTGACCCAACGGCGCGTGGTCGTCATGCCAAATGGTTGGTGACTTACTGGCAACATATTGTGATGTTATTACCGGGGACCGTGATTTAAGTTCTGCCGCCAGGTCGGTTTCAACAGTTTCTATCGGAGCTTCTTCCTTTCCAGTTATGGCCGTATGGGTCACTGTATTTTCCGGATCGGGAACAGTCCTAGAGTCAGCGACAGGTGCCGGGGGTTCTTCTGACGATTTTAGACGGCGGATGATCTCGTGGTTGTCATGTGTGGGGTTTTGACTTGGTATTTGCCGGAATTCACACGTTAGGCCTGCAATAGTGATTTTAGTTTCGCAGCTTTCCAGAAATCGCATCCCAATAATGAAATCTTCAGGTGAGTTGACCATGACGAGGAGTTTTGTCCTTATCTTTCGATTCCCCAGCGTGACATCATGTTCTAGGGCATGGGTGATATATCGTATGGTCCCGTCGCCTAGCGTTACCGTTGATTCGTACGGCTCTAGTGAAGAGACATCGTGAAGGGTGTTGACAAAGTTTTTACTTACAAAGCAACTTGTGGCTCCGGTGTCAATAGTAGCGGCTATCAGGCGGTCCTCCAGGATAACGTTAGCGATTAGTCTGGTAGTGGTGTACTTCAAGGAGGTTTCTAGTTGCGAGGGTAAACTTCTCCGAGGGCCAGCACTCCCCTGTTCTGCGCAGGCTCGACGATTCTTTCCCGAACGGCGACAGCACTGGATCTTTCGTACGTTTCGTCGACCACCTTCCCAGCAAAATAGAATACTCTCGTTCTGGCATTGGGCCGAAAAGTGACCCCTTTGTCCGCAATTACGACACGCGTCCCGGGGATTGGGGATAGCCTCATTCTGCTGTCGCAGACCCTCCTCTGGTGTCATCAAGCGGTGGTGTTCACCGGGGTGTTTGGGGCTTGACAGGAATGCACTCAAGATCGGCCGCCATTTCCAGGAGTTCGTCCAGGGAATCGAAATCCTTTCGGCGGATGTACAACAGGTACTCGGGAAGGGCGTTGCGGAATATACGTTCAAGCTTCTGTATCTCGGAATACCCGGTATGTCGCATAAGGTTCTGCATGGCAAGCGTATAGTCTTTGAATGTCTCACGGGCTCTTTGATGGCGCTTCCTGACCTCATCCTCTAAGCGCTCGAAATACCGGGGTGGTAAACAGAATTTTAGAAAATCCTTCTGGAATGCCGACCATGTGACCCAATACCGATTGTTGTTTCGATACCATATGAGTGCCTTGCCGATGAGGATTTCGGGCATCATGGCTGGCATAGTGTTCATCTCAATTGCATACATGCGCGCTAACTCTTTTATTCTTTCGATGAATTCAAGTGGTTTGGGCAGCCCCGTCAAACTTGACTCCCCATTTTCGGATTTCGTCAGCCGTTGATTTAAGATCCGAACCACCAAGTGGTGTGGGCACGGGAATTTGGGACGATTCATGTTCCTGACTTTCTTCGTTTCGAGGATCGGGAATCTCCTCCACCGTCTGATGCTTTCGAGGAGTCGAAATCTTACCTTCCCCGCCTGAGGTTGTAGGGTCCTGCTTGGATTGTATGGCTAGAAGTCTGGTTTTAATTTGAGGTTCGTGTTCTCCGCCTAG
>CM037852.1:52218365-52260212 GCA_021234595.1 Delia radicum
GTGGCAACCTTGTACAAGTGTAAACGTATTCAAAAACTCGCTCCGCCTTTTTTGTTAAAATCTTTTTAAATTAATTGTTAAAAAATATAAATTAAATATTAAAAAAATCTATAAACAATTCCACATACAATAAAAAAAAAAACATTTCAATAGTGTATTTAAATTCCTTCTCTAAATAAAGTTCTATATTGTTTCTACAACATAAAGTTACAATAAATAAAACTAAATCATCAAACTCTTTACTTTTACAACAATAATAACCAGCTAAGCAAAAATATTTTTAACTAAACAGAATAAAAGCATAAAAAGAAATAGACAAAAATAAACAACAAACATTTCATTAATAGCAAGTGCCGTTTTCTCTTATAAGCTTCTATAACATTTTTAAAACAACAACAATCCTTTATTTGTAAACAGAGTTACCAGATCTAAATAAATCTATACAAATTTAAATCCTGTCGCGGAATATAAATTATTGCTAAACATTTGATAAAAAATACGTATAATGTCTTGTTTATTAAAAAATTGCACCATCAAAGTGATAGTGAAAGAATGATAAACTGCTGGTTGTGCCACGAACTTTGTCATCTTAAATGCCGTGGTCTTTCTGGGGTCAGTTGCTGATGCTGATGTTGTACTGACTGCAGAAAAATTGGCGTAAGTTTTTACCGCTTTTTCAAGGATAAGAAAAATACATTCTTGGAAATTCAAGGTGCAGCTTCACAGTTGTCCGAACGTATTTTAAATTATGGCAGACTGTACGATGAATTTAAATTGTTGGATAACTTGAAATCGCCTCCTCAATCTTCTGCAAAACGTAAACGTAAATCGTCGAGAGTTGCTAACAGGGATACAGGTAATGACCATTTCCCTGCTGTTAGTACACCGTGTTCTTCTACTCATTAGCTCTCAACTCTGGTTCTAGTAGTTAATAATTATAATGCAGATGCTCCTAGTTATGCCGAAGTAGCTTTAAATCAAGCTGATCCAGTTATTAATTCGCTTAGAGCTGTTCCACCTAAAAAAACTATTTTTGTTTCCCGTTTAGCTAAAGAAACAACTGCTGAGGAGGTTGATTCTTTCGTCAAATCTAAGGTTGGTTTAAACGTGGAAATTTCAACGCACAAGTTTGTTTTTTCTCAACCGAGATCGATCTCATCTTTTAAAATTTCTGTTTCTGCTGATGTTTTTGACCGTATTCTCGATCCTAACTTTTGGCCTGAAAATACATTTGTTCGGAAATATCAAATCAGGGAAAATCCAAGGTCTAATAATATTGGTCGCCTTCCACAACTGGATTCAAATGTTTCAAAAAAACTGAAAACTTTTACCGGAGATAATATTTAAATAGTTTATCAAAATGTGTGCGGCTTAAGAACAAAACTGTATACTTTTTATATATGGAAAGTTTTAGCATTAATCATCATGTCATTATTTTTACAGAACATGGCTTAACAGTTCATTCTTTAATTCTGAAATACTTTCTAATAAATTCAACATCTTTAGACGTGATTGTGGCACTATTGAAACTGGCGGTGGAGTCCTAATTGCGGTCTTAAATGTTTTGCCTTCAGAAGTTTTATTAATTGACCCTAAGTTCGAAAACATTGAATTTATTGCAGTTTTAATTAAAATTAAACGTAAAAAAATATTTATTACTTGCTCGTACATTCCTCCATCATCTCCGCAGTCTTTATATGACCAACATGGTGAAGCAATTAAATTTGTTCTTCTTACTGCCAACCCAGAGGACTCTGTTATCGTGCTTGGTGATTTCAATTTACCTAAACTATCCTGGAAGTTCTTACCTGATGAGAAATATTTTGTTCCGTCAAAATCGGAAAAAAAGTGTCAGGAGTTTTTTGACATTTTACATGATTTATGTTTATTTCAACTAAATGGCATATTGAATGATAATTTTAAATTATTGGATTTAATATTTGTTAATGATAATGCAGAATGTAACGTTGTTCGAACTAGCCCCATTTCAACCCCGGAAGACCGATATCACCCGACGATTAACATAAATATATGTATTCCATCTGATCTCGTCAATTCTTCTACAAAAAATAACGAAAAGGTTTTTTGTTTTGCACGATCGAATTACAATATGATTAATGAATTCCTTAATAACACAAACTGGAATACTCTTTTATCGTTTAATACTGGTACAACTGCTGATATTGATTTTATGACTGACTCCTTCTACAACAAAATGTACTCTGTAATGGATTTATGTATTCCAAAACAAATTGTTAAGAAACTTTCTGGACCTCCATGGAACACCAAGCAACTGGCTAGTATTAAAAATAAAAAAAATAAATTTTACAAAAAATATAAACAATCTGGTTCTACTGTTGATCATGGTAAATACTCTATTTGTCGCGCCGAATATAATACCTTAAATAAATCCTGTTACTCAGATTATTTAATTAAAATGAAAAATAATTTTAAGCGTAATCCAAAATCGTTTTATAAATTTGTAAACTCCAAAAGAAAACAACGGGCTTTCCTGCTGTGATGAAATTTCAACACAACGAATCCTCTGATGATGCTATTATTAGCAATCTGTTTGCTGACTTTTTCTCTACTACTTATTCGATGCAACATTTCATGATTCCAACAGTTACCCGCTTTCACTGATTGCAAATCAAACAATTTCCATTCCTGTTTTTGATGTTTCATTGGTTTCTAATGGTTTGAAAAAGCTTAAATTTTCCTATAATAGTGGACCTGATAAATTCCGAGCTCAATTCTCGTTAAATGTGCTGATGCTTTAGCTACACCGTTGACACTTATGTTTAATATATCAATTAAATATGGCTATTTTCCTAATATGTGGAAAGACTCTTTTATCATACCTCTTTTTAAATCTGGAAGTAAATCTGATATTACAAACTACCGAGGTATTGCAAAGTTGAGCATTATACCTAAACTTTTTGAAAAAATTATTACTGATCACCTATGTCATCAAATAAACACTTTAATTTCTCCTTTTCAACATGGTTTTCAAAAAAGATGCTCGACTTCAACAAATCTTTTACAACTTACTACAATAGTAAATCGTGGTTTCCTTCAAAGAAAACAGACTGATGCAATTTATACAGACTTCAGCAAGGCGTTTGATAAAGTCAACCATAAGCTTTTAGTAAAAAAATTACTTTTAATGGGATTTACTGATCTTAGTATTGAGTGGATATACTCATATTTAACAAATAGAAAAAGCGTTCTTTTTAAACAAATATCTTCAAAAAACATTGATGTTCTATCTGGAGTTCCTCAGGGGAGCCACCTTGGACCTCTTTTATTTTCATTGTTTATTAATGATTTACCACAAGTAATAAAGTTTTCAAATATTCTGATGTATGCTGATGATGTTAAAGTTTTCCTTAGCTATAACCAATACTCCGACCATTCTCTTTTACAAAATGACTTGGATTCGTTTCATGCATGGTGTGTCTTGAATTTAATGGAACTAAATCTAAAAAAATGCAAATGTATCTCGTTTGTTAGAAAGAGGCCGATATCTGTAAACTATATGCTGGGCGGTTATCAACTGGAGAAAGTAAACAACTTCTTAGATCTTGGTGTTTTGTTAGATCCCAAACTTAGTTTCATTCCCCATATTACAATTATGGTAAATAAAGCTAGGGGAGTTCTCGGTTTCATAAAACGTTGGGCTAAAGAGTTTAATGATCCGTATGTAACAAAATCGTTGTATACGTCACTCGTAAGGCCTATTTTGGAATACGCATCTATAATTTGGGACCCTATGTACCAGAACCATATTGACTGTATTGAATCTGTACAAAAGCAGTTTCTATTGTTCTGTCTACGTAGTTTAAATTATGATCAATTGAATCTTCCGTCATATACCAGCAGACTTGCTCTCATTAAGCTACCAACACTTAAAAGCCGCAGATCTATGCTAAACGTCTCGTTTCTCCTTAATATAATTAATGGTGATGTTTGTTCTGGTTTCCTGATCAACAATATTTCTTTCAATGTTCCTCAAAGACCGACGCGTTACTTTTCACCAATATCAGTTAAGTTTTTTAGATCAAATTATGCAGACGCTGACCCCTTAAGAAGAATGTGCATCGAATTTAATAAACTATTCAAATTTATTGATTTTTCGACTAATACAAACTCAATTAAAAGTAAAATAATAATTTTTCTTAATAAGTAAATAATTAATTAATTATTGTTTTTATGTTTTTATTGTGTTTCGTTTTGTTTTTGTTGTCATCAAATTAAAATTATAAATTAAAATTATATTATTTTTGTAAATATTTTTATATTTTGTGTATATAGTCTGTAAGGATTAACTCCATAGACGAATAAATAAAATAAATAAATAGTGTCGTGTGATTACTTTTGTATCCAATGAGCAGCGTTCCTAGTGGAATCAGGAATTTCACTTAACCTTAGTGAACATTCATTATTTGTTGTAGATGATCCATTCAATTAGCCTGATTACCATTTGTGGTCATTTAGATCCTCGAGATACAACTAGAATACAGATGCATCTCGAAAATGTATCTGAAAGGGTACAATGTTTACATTTTTTTTTATCATTTATTTACATTTTTTTTGTTTATACTTACTTTTTTGCGGCTTAGAATCCTTTTTAGTCTCCCAACTCTTTATGCTACACATGTTGCACATAAGGAGCTGGCTTTGTGACTTTCACGAAGAATCACTTTGTATAATTTTTTAGTTATTTTTGTATCACTATTCTTTTCCATTTTAGTTCACTTGAAAAAAAAAAAAAAAACTTTGAGACAAATTCTGTTTTGTTCTTCTTCTTGTTTTCTTTTGTCATCCTTCACGGACATGTCCGACACTACATGATGATTTTTGTCAAATTTTTGTTATGACAATGATGTCATTGGAATATAGATGGCGGCCAAATCGGTCACCGCAAATGACATAAAAAAAAGTGTGTATAATTGAATGTAGATTGCGCACATGCGGATTTTGAACATTAAAGTGTGAACGGTCATCGGAACATGTAGTGCATGCGTGAATGTGACAAATCGTTGTCACATTGTGTGGAATTCCGGAATTAAATTTATTTATAAAAATTTTTCCGAAACATAATTTTTTATAATCGGAATTGAAACACTTTTTAAGGTAAGACAGTTATTTCCTTTCGAGTTAACGGTTGTTTCGTCTTTAGGGCAATTAAAAACATAAATTTTTTATTTTCTTATTAAATAGTTCTATTGTCAGCCAAACATACGGGCAGGGAGTGTTAAGGGAAATTTTAATCCTAACACCCTGTGAAAAAGGAGATTCCTTATGACTAGAAAGGTTCTAAAGCATCGACGAGAACCTGCATTTTGCTTAAATCCCTGGGTTCAGCTGGTGACAGTGGCATACAACAAGACAAAAACTTGGCTTAACGCTTAGTACTGTAGCGTTGCAATCAACCACTGCTGTAATATTGAGCGTTATATATTTGGAGAGTTTCTGATATCGATATCTAGCCCCAGTTAGGACACACACCTGCTGTAACGAAACCATTATTCGCTTAATTTTTATTAAAAATAAAAATTATGTTTTTTTCGACCTTTAATTTTGCAATGAAAATTATTCAAGTTCGAGGCCATACTCTATATTTCTTTATTAGGATATTGTCCTAACAAATAATCTATAGAGTTTTTGTTTTCAAATTTATTCTTTGACCCTTTCAGGAATGTGTTGATAGATCTATTTCGAGAATTTTCTAGGTTCCCATCATCAGAACACGTTTTGAAAGCGGGTAACAATCCTATGCCAAACATCAAACATTCATATAAACTAGTTTACTCACTACATGAGAACTAATATATATTATATGAGCTCGAAGTAAAAAAGATTATCACCATTGATCAAAAATAAATTGAAAACTTGTTTTTTGTGTGTATGTCTACCTTTTGTTTCTTTTCCTTTGATATGCACATTTGTTAAAAACAAAATGTACAGGGGAAGTAGTAAACAAGACCATACTCTGTCTTTTATACAAGTTTAATATAATTTTTATTAAAAATAAAAATTATGTTTTTTTCGACCTTTAATTTTGCAATGAAAATTATTCAAGTTCGAGGCCATACTCTATATTTCTTTATTAGGATATTGTCCTAACAAATAATCTATAGAGTTTTGTTTTCAAATTTATTCTTTGACCCTTTCAGGAATGTGTTGATAGATCTATTTCGGGAATTTTCTAGGTTCCCATCATCAGAACACGTTTTGAAAGCGGTAACAATCCCATGCCAAACATCAAACATTCATATGAACCAGTTTACTCACTACATTTTTTGATCAATGGTTATAATCTTTAACTTCAAACTCATATGTATATTAGTTCTGCACCTACGGTCATCATCGGCTCCAAAAGCCTGACCAGCTAACCCTGCAGACTAAACAGACCCCACACAAGTGACAATGCCAAAATTGTTTATAAAAAACTAAACATCTACGATGGATAATTCATTTCTTTGAAAAACTGTAACATACTGCACATTCATTAAAATATTTATCATTCAAACAGACAAAATAGATTTAAACCAATAAACGCATACATTGATTGAATATGCACACACATTGATTGAATATGCACACATTTATCAAAAACGGGTATACTATTACCAAGTATAGTAGGAGTATTTCAACTAATAACTATTTTCAGCAAAGTTTGTCTATCTATTTGGATACAAATATCATGACATTTAACTACAAAAACTTGGTAATTAATAATAATTAATAGTGCATTGCTTTGATGTAAGCAAGAAATAAAGATAAATGGAATCACAAATTAGAAATGATGGAAGCGAGCTTTAATCAGAAAATTACATAATCACTTAAAGAACGTTTTATAATAGTACACGACTACAACATACTTGTACAAACAATTACATAGAGTGAAAAGCATTTAACTAGATTAGATTAGACTATAGTGGCACTATGCACCGCGACCAGAAGTTGGTATTTTGTGCTGCCAGCGAATACACCCTATAGGTTCAGGCTCCCTACGAAGCCAACTATCCTACCAGGTGAACAGTTCCAAACGTCCCATGGCGTCACTATTCGACCACCAAAATAACGCACCCTCCTGTCGGAGAGCCTCGGACATTTGCAGAGAACATGCTCAGAGGTCTCGGGTTCCCATTCACAAAACCTGCACGTATCCGTAGAGGATCGTCCCATCTTGTACAATTGATACCTAAGGCCACAGTGTCCTGTGAGGTAACCCGTTACGGTCCTTAGTTCGCCCCTCGTCATAGACAAGAGTTTCCGCGATCTCTCCCCAGAGGCCCCAAACTCCTTATTTTGCTCTAACTGGATTTAACATGATTACGCATGCACAAGCTTATGAAATTTTAAGAAAACTTGGTACGATTGACGACGGTGAAATTTTAGTGCTTCCTAAATCAGCCCAGATGCAACTGATTCATCAAAAACTAAAGGAAAAACTGCATTCAGCCTATGAAAAAAATGAAAGGTCATACAATCGCAGAAGTAGAATTGTAACTTTCAAGCCGGTCAGGAGGTATTCCGAAAAAATTTTGTACAAAGCAATTTTGCAAAAGGAATCAATGCAAAACTTTGTAAACCCTGGCTGAAATGTCGAATTCGAAAAGCAGTCGGTAGCAGTCAATATGAAGTCGAGAATTTAAAAGGTCAACTTATTGGCATAATACACTCCCAACCAGGCACGTAGCTAGGCGGGGGGGGGGGGGGGGGGCTTGGGGGCTAGAGCCCCCCCCGAAATGATTTGACAAATTTAAAAACTTAATACAATTCGTTAGAAAGTAACAATGTTATTGATAAATTTAATATGAAAATATTTATTTTTGACTTGGATCAAATAGGAAATAGTTTTATATGATTCGAATCTTAAAATTTCGTTAGAAAACATCGCCTGCAAATGGGCGGCTATCATTGTTAGAGTGGATTTTCGACAAAAAGCAATAAATAAAATCATTTCATAAGAGATTTCGAAGTCTTTGACTTAAAATACAATCAAAAAATTGTTTGAGACAATGCAAACTAAAAATTAAATATGTCTACACAGAAAAACCTAAAATTGAGTTTAATTAAAATATTTGTTGATTCAGAAAAGTTAAACTGAATTCGGTCGTGTTGATGCAATTGTAGTAACAACTAAAATAATTTGTATCTATTTAATTAATATTATTTTCAATTACATATAGTTTTATTCACATCTATAAAAAATTTAATTGAATATTGTTTACTATTGGGAAAATTACAAAATTTAAAAAAATCACCAAAATTGTAAAAAAATCGCCAAAATTTAAAAAAATTGAGACTATTTGAAAAAATCGCAAAATTTGAAAAAAAATTGCCAAAATTTAAAAAACAATCCTCAAAATTGCAGAAATTTAAAAAACTCCCAAAATAAACGCCAAAATTCGAAAAAAATTTAAAAAAAATCACCAAAATTAAAGAAACGCGAATTTTCAACTTTAAACGATTTTTTTTTAATTTTGACGACTTTTTAAAATTTTTGCATTTGTTTTTTTTTTTATACCAAATTCATTTTCAATTAAACAGTTAATTGAAAGTAAGTTTGAAATCGAACAACAGTTTAATTGAATTTTTATTACTTTTTTTATTATTTTGTCATAATCTTTTAAAATGGAGATACTACTAAGACTCAAAATTAAGATTACTTGTGCCGTAAAAGTCGTTACTTTACTTACAGTGCAATATTTTTATTTAAATTTGGTTTGCTACGCACGCATCTGGTAACATAGTTCTCAGTATTTTTTTTACGATATATATTACGATATCTCTAAATTTAGTTTAAATAAGACCTGGGCGATGTCAGGTATATTTTTAAATTTTCCAGTTGTATATTTTTTCTTTATCATTATTTCTTTCAGACTACAATCAGGCTTGCTTGGAAAATTTACAATTTTTTTAATACAAGACATGAAGTATAGCCCTCGATCTTAAAAAAAGTCGGATATATGAAAAAGGCGAAAAAGTAGTGAATAATTTGTTAAAATAATTCAAATAAGTGGCAGCCTGGGTTCACGACATAGTGTCAAAATGGTTTTCAAAATGTGTGTTTTCTCGAGGATTTGAACGCTGTTTTTAAATAAGTCTAAATTTCCTAAACTTTAAACATATTTTCATACAAAGATGTGTTTAATTTCACCGCCAATTTTAAAAATAAATACGTTTTTCAATTTATATAGGATATTTGCCTTTTAATTTGTTTTTTGGACGGTTTATAAATCTTTAATTTCCCGAGTTAAAACGGACATAACTATATAAATATACAATTAATTTCGTACACTCACAATATTTTTTCCGTAAAGACTACATTAAATTAACTGAAAATCAGTTAAAAACAGGACTACTTACTTTTCGTTTAAAACAAGTGTATTTTTTAGTTTATTTTCAACTGTTGAAAAATTAATTGTCAAAATACATAAAAACAATAGATTGTTTTTGTTTATTTTAATACAACAACTTTTAACAACTTTTTGTTTTAAAAAGAAAATTTTAACTGAATATTTTAACTATTACGGAAAGTCCGTTTTTTTTGTTTATTTTGTTTGTTGAATAACAGACAGAACGTTAAAAAATATATTTCTTTGGGAGTTTAACTGTATATTCCATTGAAACAACTTTAACGATTAAACTTTTAAATAACTGTTGATTTTTTATGGAAAAGCTCTTGTGAGTGTAGAAAAAAATTAATATGATGTCATATATAGTTGCGTATAATTGTATATTGCATTTAGAATACGCTAAAACTAATCCAATTAATAATTACGTTATATTTATATAAAGGGTCCGCCATATAACGTTTTTTTTTTCGATGCCGATTTTGCCAAAAAAATCAACTTTTCAGATGAAGCTCATACTGCATGGCCAGCCGAGGCAGCCATTTGAATGAAATTATTTTCCATTATTAACCGGAAGCATAGTACTTTCAAATAAAAAAGAAATTTGACAAAATATTCAGTAGTTTTTTTTAATAGCATTTAAAAAAAAAAAAGTTATTTGGCGGACCCTTTCCTTAGACATTGCAAAATAATATATATTTTGATATTATATCATATTTTAAAAAACACAATTTTATTTTAGATAAAATTGTATATTACCCCATGCAGAGTCACACTAGAAAATTTGTCAATCATATTTTGGATATAAATATGTATTACAACAATACAATAGTACAATTAATTGTATCATTTTGTGTATAATTGTATACACAAAATTTACCGCAATTTTTGTCTTTTGAATTGATTTCTTTCTGGTTCTTAACCCTAAAAAAAGAATTTGTTTCATTTATAACATTATGAGTTCTTCATTTAGTCTAAGATTTTTTTCAAGGAAAATCGTATTCTAGGGATCAAAATAAGAAACTTTGCCGAAGGAACCATACCTCTAAAACGAATTCTGATGTCCCGACTTTTGACCCAAAGGGTCAAATTTTGAAAAAGCCTACTTTGATATTTCAGGAAGTAGGAGGAATCTCTCCAAGATTATTGGAGCTACTTCTTCTCCGGGAGACGCAGATTAATGCATAAATCAGCATTCTAGGTGACAGTTAAGGGGTTGAAATTTAAGTTGAAAGAGGGCCTTTTTAGCCATGTTTTTATAGCAAAATGTACATATCTCGGGATAGAGATATTTCAGAAAGTAGGAGGAGTCTTTCCAAGATTAGGGTCTCTATTTCTTCTCCGGAAGACGCCCTAGCAGATGAATGTATAAATTATATTCGATTGGGGCACTCTAAATGTGTCAAAGTGTAATTTTTCAAAATTTGACACTACGGGTTAAAAGTCGGGACATCAGAATTCGTTTTAGAGGCATGGTTCCTTCGGCAAAGTTTCTTATTTTGATCCCTAGAATACGATTTTCCTTGAACGTTGAGCGATTTTTTTTGTCTCCGACCCGGCCTAATGCATATCCAACTTAAAGTACACAAACGTTTTCAAATTTGACGTGTTTCGCGGATTGTGATCAAACAGATTAAAGCGTTGTTTCGCGATATAGACATCAAAATTCGCAAAATAATGAACACAATAAGTAAAAAAGGAAAAAATGCATTTTAAGGAAATGCACTTTATGCGGGAGGTTTTTGTTGCAAAATGACCTGAGAAAGCGATTTCTATTATTAATACATGATTGCCCATTACGTGTAGGTAAAAATTTAGCACACAAAAAAAAAAAAAAAAAAAGCTATTACTTTAGTGTGCAAAAAAAAAATGTATAATCAAAATAAAAAATCGAAAAGCCCCCCCCGAAACAAATTCCTAGCTACGTGCCTGCTCCCAACATCTAAAACAATAAAGCCTACTCAAACTTAAAAAAAAAAAAAAAATTCTTACCACAAAAAAATTGCACACTATTACAGCTACACGCTTATATAAAAATCCAAAAATTAATTCCCAAATATCATAGAAATATCATCAAAAAGTCAGGGGAAGAAAAGCTGAAAAAAAGAAGAGAACAAATTAATAAGAAAATTAAAGAAAAAAAAGGGGAAAACCTGAAACGAGAGAATTAAAAAAGAAAATTAGTACACCGACGCACTATTTTGGATACAAATAATATACTTATCTGAAGCTTAAAATCATAATCTGCTAGTTTAAATTGTGAAATTTTCAACTTTTGGAGCATCTTGGTAAAAATATAGATCATTCTTAAAGAAATTTTTAAAATCTATTAGGTGTCAGAGAGAAAAAACAAAAAACAAAAAAATTTTTTTTCCTTGTCCAAACTTTTGTTCTTTTCGATTATAAAGTCTTTCCATGATTATAAAATTTTCTCAGAGAATTTAAAAATTTTTTTTAATTCAATTGCAAATATTCAATTTCAAAAATATTTCAAATTTAAAATATCCCTCAAATAAATTGAAAATCAGAAAAATATCTTTGTGGAAAAATATCAAAGTTGAAAAAAAAAAATATATATTTGGGAAAATAAATTTTGCATCTTTGCATCGAAAAAATTAATTTTTTTTCGTATTTTGTTTTAGACCTCAATCTGTTAATACAGAAATTACTTTCTGATGAAAATTTTAGTACCGATAACTCTGAATTTCGTTTTTGAAAAGAAAGAAAATTTGTGAAAATTAATAAAATTTCCTTACTGAGGAATAAAAAAAAACGTTTTAGAAGTATTAAAACCGAATGCCTACTCTCATCGCGACCTATAGGAATGGTTTTCTAAATTGCAATTAAAATTTCGTAAATTACGCAAGGAAATATTTTTTTTATCGGCCAACATTTTATGGCAGGTCGAAAATTTGAGAAAGATTAACCGAAAACACCCGCTTCAATAGTTTAGTCTAGTGATAAAAATCTATTTTTCTTTCAGGAGTAAAATTTTGCTTTTATTTACACTGTGCCACGTTATTTTAATGTACAACTAATTTCCTTAATGTTAGCAACAGAAACCAATTTTGGATGCTTATTTTGTCAGCTACCTAATTCAAAAACTTTAATAATAATTTTTGCGATGTTTTTTTTACTGACAGTTTTATGTGGGTGTACATAATAAAATGTTGCTTCATAAAATCTTCACCTGAGTTTGAAGATAGTATGTTCAGTTAATACTTAATCCAAGCTCAGTAAAATTAATTTAAACATTATAACATAGATTTTATAAACGAATTAAAAATTTAATCTTCTTTTTCTTTGGGTGTATAATTTTTTTATTTTCGCCAACTGTATGTAAATACGCTGACATTTCATTATTTATGCAACCAATTGCTCTTTATATCTTGATAATTTCATCGAAAAGTGAATTGGTTAATAAATAGGTTTGAAAATGGAAAGGGTTATTATTGCTGTATCGCTGAAACAGTAATTTTGTGTAATTTCCCGATTACATAAGTGGCCAAGACACTACAATATCACACACGTTTATCAGGTAAAAACACTACGACTACAAAGCCACTAGGCCTTATGAATAAGGGTTGTTCTAGTACAACGTTAGGCAATAATGGGTTAATAAAATATTAAATACTTATCTTTTGTTCTTTTATCTACGCCACCTTGTGTTGAAGCGATATTTGTTTTGTGTGCATCCTATAGTTGCACACACACCTATCACTATGTTCTACAGCCTCAGTCTGCTCTCTGTTGTAAATTGATATTGATTACAATATTTACAACATGTCCAGTTGGTGTAGCAAAGAACAGTTGTTGCTTTAGTTGTCTTTAACAAAAGGACGACATAAATAATGAAAAATTCATCTTTTTTGTCACCATAGTGTCGTGTGATTACTTTTGTATCCAATGAGCAGCGTTCCTAGTGGAATCAGGAATTTCACTTAACCTTAGTGAACATTCATTATTTGTTGTAGATGATCCATTCAATTTGTGGTCATTTAGATCCTCGAGATACAACTAGAATACAGATGCATCTCGAAAAATGTATCTGAAAGGGTACAATGTTTACATTTTTTTATCATTTATTTACATTTTTTTGTTTATACTTACTTTTTTTGCGGCTTAGAATCCTTTTTAGTCTCCCAACTCTTTATGCTACACATGTTGCACATAAAGAGCTGGCTTTGTGACTTTCACGAAGAATACCTTTGTATAATTTTTTAGTTATTTTTGTATCACTATTCTTTTCCATTTTAGTTCACTTGAAAAAAAAAAACTTTGTGACAAATTCTGTTTTGTTCTTCTTCTTGTTTTCTTTTGTCATCCTTCACGGACATGATGATTTTTGTCAAATTTTTGTTATGACAATGATGTCATTGGAATATAGATGGCGGTCAAATCGGTCACCGCAAATGACATAAAAAAAAGTGTGTATAATTGAATGTAGATTGCGCACATGCGGATTTTGAACATTAAAGTGTGAACGGTCATCGGAACATGTAGTGCATGCGTGAATGTGACAAATCGTTGTCACATTGTGTGGAATTCCGGAATTAAATTTATTTATAAAAATTTTTCCGAAACATAATTTTTTATAATCGGAATTGAAACACTTTTTAAGGTAAGACAGTTATTTCCTTTCGAGTTAACGGTTGTTTCGTCTTTAGGGCAATTAAAAACATATTAAATAGTACAATTACATATTAAATAAAACAATTAAATAGTTCTATTGTCAGCCAAACATACGGGCAGGGAGTGTTAAGGGAAATTTAATCCTAACACCCTGTGAAAAAGGAGATTCCTTATGACTAGAAAGGTTCTAAAGCATCGACGAGAACCTGCATTTTGCTTAAATCCCTGGGTTCAGCTGGTGACAGTGGCATACAACAAGACAAGAACTTGGCTTAACGCTTAGTACTGTAGCGTTGCAATCAACCACTGCTGTACTATTGAGCGTTATATATTTGGAGATTTTCTGATATCGATATCTAGCCCCAGTTAGGACACACACCTGCTGTAACGAAACCATTATTCGCTTAACCCGTTTCGACCGAAACGTATAAAATGAAAAAGTATGTAAAATTGTGAAAAACCAAGTGAAAAGTTAAATTTTAAGTGAAACACGTTATTTTTGAAATTAAAAGAAAATTTGCATGACCTTCTGTCGACCTACAAACCTAACCCTAAAAAAAAGAATAAAATATATAGATATTTATCTGGCTAAAAAATTATTTTTCTAATATGCCACTAAAATATGAAATAGTTATTGCATTGTATTTTTTTAACAATTGTTAGAATTTATATTGTTTGTTATATATTTATTGTTACTATTTTTATATATATAATAAATGTTTGAATATAGGATTTGAACTTTAAAATGAATATGTGTTAATCTGTCAGATTGGTTGATATGTAGCGGAGTCTAAAAAGAAGTTGGTAAAGTATTTTTAGGGACATTATAAAACTAATTTTACTTTCAGGCCACATAATGTCATGGATGACTGCAATACGTCATAAGGGGTGGGCCGCCTGTCTAGTACTTTTCATCCTTGTCCTAATACTCATTTGGAGTAAAAATCCTGAGCCATACCAAAATGGCATGGAATGAGTTTACTCGAATGTCCGTCCGTTAAATTTGTATTTCTCGTGTTCTTGTTTATTGTTTTATGTTTTCTACCTTTTTTTTTTGGCACGAACTAAATTAAATGTGAAAACAAATTAACTATAATTATATTATTTTATACTAAACATTAATTCTAATTATCATAATTTATGGGAATTTTATGTTATTCAAATTCAAATTTACTGCTAAATAAATTTAATTTAGAGTGTAAAATTAGATTTTAATAGCAACTTACCTGTTTGTTTTTTTTTTTGATTTAAAAGAAATTTGAATTTGAATAAAAATAAAATTAGACTATTTTATGCTAAAAACAATATATATTAAATAAACTTATTTATTCGTATTTTTATATATACTCTTAATTGAAGTATCATTAACCTAAACATTTTCTTTAATACCTAGAAAATATATAGATATTTATCTGGCTAAAAAATTATTTTTCTAATATGCCACTAAAATATGAAATAGTTATTGCATTGTATTTTTTTAACAATTGTTAGAATTTATATTGTTTGTTATATATTTATTGTTACTATTTTTATATATATAATAAATGTTTGAATATAGGATTTGAACTTTAAAATGAATATGTGTTAATCTGTCAGATTGGTTGATATGTAGCGGAGTCTAAAAAGAAGTTGGTAAAGTATTTTTAGGGACATTATAAAACTAATTTTACTTTCAGGCCACATAATGTCATGGATGACTGCAATACGTCATAAGGGGTGGGCCGCCTGTCTAGTACTTTTCATCCTTGTCCTAATACTCATTTGGAGTAAAAATCCTGAGCCATACCAAAATGGCATGGAATGAGTTTACTCGAATGTCCGTCCGTTAAATTTGTATTTCTCGTGTTCTTGTTTATTGTTTTATGTTTTCTACCTTTTTTTTTTGGCACGAACTAAATTAAATGTGAAAACAAATTAACTATAATTATATTATTTTATACTAAACATTAATTCTAATTATCATAATTTATGGGAATTTTATGTTATTCAAATTCAAATTTACTGCTAAATAAATTTAATTTAGAGTGTAAAATTAGATTTTAATAGCAACTTACCTGTTTGTTTTTTTTTTTGATTTAAAAGAAATTTGAATTTGAATAAAAATAAAATTAGACTATTTTATGCTAAAAACAATATATATTAAATAAACTTATTTATTCGTATTTTTATATATACTCTTAATTGAAGTATCATTAACCTAAACATTTTCTTTAATACCTAGAATCCTTAAATCATAAATTTGAAAATCTAAGGAAACTTTGACCACTTGTTCTAATAAGTGACTTTTCTGACATGTGATCAAACAAATTTTGAGATAACCTAAATTTAAAGTTTCAATATTTATGAATTACCAAATTAAAACTTCTAGCAATAAAACTACTAATGAATAAAAATATTATAAATTAAATAACATTAATAAATATTGGCCAAATATAATTAAAAATAATTAATAAAAACTTAACAGTCTAACAACTATAGTCACCTCAAATAATCATAATCAAAATTTTAGTTTTGGGGTTACCCAAATGTTAAAAATATGTATAATTGTTTCAAGTAAAGTAAAAAAAAAAAAAAAAATTAACTAAAAAAAAAAATATTAATGAAAATTAAAAATAAAATAAAGTAAATTAAAATAAAATTAAATAATTTAATACAAATCATTTAAAATAAAAAAAATATAAAAATGATCTAAGAACAAAATAAAATTAAATAAATAAAATAAAAAGAAAATTAAATAATTTAATAAAAAGCATTAAAAATAAAATAAAAATAAAAAAATATGAAAACGATCTAAAACTAAAATAAAGTAAAAATAAAATTAAAGAATTTAATATGAATCATTTAAAATAAAATAAATTAAAAAAAAAAATAAAATAAAACAAGATGGAACCCTAAAATAGATATTATCTGGCTAAAAAATTATTTTTCTAATATGCCACTAAAATATGAAATAGTTATTGCATTGTATTTTTTTAACAATTGTTAGAATTTATATTGTTTGTTATATATTTATTGTTACTATTTTTATATATATAATAAATGTTTGAATATAGGATTTGAACTTTAAAATGAATATGTGTTAATCTGTCAGATTGGTTGATATGTAGCGGAGTCTAAAAAGAAGTTGGTAAAGTATTTTTAGGGACATTATAAAACTAATTTTACTTTCAGGCCACATAATGTCATGGATGACTGCAATACGTCATAAGGGGTGGGCCGCCTGTCTAGTACTTTTCATCCTTGTCCTAATACTCATTTGGAGTAAAAATCCTGAGCCATACCAAAATGGCATGGAATGAGTTTACTCGAATGTCCGTCCGTTAAATTTGTATTTCTCGTGTTCTTGTTTATTGTTTTATGTTTTCTACCTTTTTTTTTTGGCACGAACTAAATTAAATGTGAAAACGATGCGGATTAAAAGAACCCCCCATTTCCGGCGAGCTACAGCCGCAGCTAAGACCAGAGTGCCATTTCCGAAAACGTAAGCAAACGTTTCCTCACAACTGTCAATGTCGGGAGCAAACATTGTTATGTTAACGTTAAGAAAAAGTACAATGTACATTTCAAACTCAAATTAGCAAGTAGATTATACATTCACTTTGAATTAAAACAAGACAGATATAGTTTTAAGAAAAATATTTTGTACAAGTTTAATATAATTTTTATTAAAAATAAAAATTATGTTTTTTTCGACCTTTAATTTTGCAATGAAAATTATTCAAGTTCGAGGCCATACTCTATATTTCTTTATTAGGATATTGTCCTAACAAATAATCTATAGAGTTTTTGTTTTCAAATTTATTCTTTGACCCTTTCAGGAATGTGTTGATAGATCTATTTCGGGAATTTTCTAGGTTCCCATCATCAGAACACGTTTTGAAAGCGGTAACAATCCTATGCCAAACATCAAACATTCATATAAACTAGTTTACTCACTACATGAGAACTAATATATATTATATGAGCTCGAAGTAAAAAAGATTATCACCATTGATCAAAAAATAAATTGAAAACTTGTTTTTTGTGTGTATGTCTACCTTTGGTAAATATTCAATACACGTTTTTGTTTCTTTTCCTTTGATATGCACATTTGTTAAAAACAAAATGTACAGGGGAAGTAGTAAACAAGACCATACTCTGTCTTTGATACAAGTTTAATATAATTTTTATTAAAAATAAAAATTATGTTTTTTTCGACCTTTAATTTTGCAATGAAAATTATTCAAGTTCGAGGCCATACTCTATATTTCTTTATTAGGATATTGTCCTAACAAATAATCTATAGAGTTTTTGTTTTCAAATTTATTCTTTGACCCTTTCAGGAATGTGTTGATAGATCTATTTCGGGAATTTTCTAGGTTCCCATCATCAGAACACGTTTTGAAAGCGGTAACAATCCCATGCCAAACATCAAACATTCATATGAACCAGTTTACTCACTACATTTTTTGATCAATGGTTATAATCTTTAACTTCAAACTCATATGTATATTAGTTCTGCACCTACGGTCATCATCGGCTCCAAAAGCCTGACCAGCTAACCCTGCAGACTAAACAGACCCCACACAAGTGACAATGCCAAAATTGTTTATAAAAAACTAAACATCTACGATGGATAATTCATTTCTTTGAAAAACTGTAACATACTGCACATTCATTAAAATATTTATCATTCAAACAGACAAAATAGATTTTAACCAATAAACGCATACATTGATTGAATATGCACACACATTGATTGAATATGCACACTAGGGTGGTTACAAGGTATATGGTAAATTTTTTTTAGGGGCTATCTTTTGGGGCACCCCTATAAAATGTGCCAATAGCCTAGAAAATGCGATTGACAAAGTTTAAGCCCAATCGGAAAACGCCAACATGTGTCTCATTGAGCATAAATTAGGGAAAAACAGCGATTTTTCACTAAAATTCGTATTTCTTTGTCCTTATAACCGAAGCCATTCATTCTAAGAACCTGACTCGAGTCTTATTTTATAGGAAATTTTATTGTTATTAATTTTGATCTTAGTAATATTTTTGCTGAAACTATTATTTTTCACACTATTTAGCATTTATCAGATCGTAGTGGATATCTCAATAATCGCAGAATAGTGTTCAAAACACTTTTAACGAATTTTTATCCTATGTTGTAAAATAAAATAAATAAAAATGTAAATGAAAATATTTTTTTTATTTTTGTTACTACATAAATAATATACATACAAACATGTGTATCGTAACAAAAGTTTTTTTTTGTAACATTATAATTATTTAAAATCACAAATTAAGGTGGTAATGGCTTGGACAAGGTAACTTTTGAAGAGCCTGGAAAAAGATGCCTACATTCAGATACAACTTGTAAAAGACACTGTCGTTGTTCTTCGTCTTTTGTCAAGGCTGAATTGTAGTCTTGGATTAATTTTACCCCTCTCTCAGCTGTGTCATTTACTACTTTAAGGCCTTTCACAATTTTTTTGGATCGTAAATAATGTTGATTTTTACACCATTCATCGGGTTCAGTATTTAAAAAAATCGGTATTAATTTCAAATCTCTTGAAAAAATTTAGAGTCCGAGAAGAAACAAAGTAATCAATTTCTTTATCCAATATATTATCAACTTCTTGAAAACTAAGTTTTGCTTTAACATCTCTGTCTTCAGAATTGACTTCATCGTTTTCTACGTTGGACTTTAATTGTTTAACCATTCTTATTTTGATTTTTTTTTTCCAAAGTATCATCGAAAAATGAAAAATCAATTTGCTCCGAATTAAGATACCAGAGATGGTTGACTATTTTAGACAATGCCTTGTCCGCAATTTCTTTATTAATACTCCTGTATTGAACTAAGGATTTTACTAATTTTAGGTCTTGGTTTGGGGCCATGGTGGGGTTGTGGGCGGTAAACCATGCTTTTATATAAATATTGATTATAAATAAGCATATATCTTTAATACCCATACTCTCTGAAACAGACAACGAAAATTGTTCCTCGAAAATATGTATTTTGAGACAATAAATAGCCTTTGCCATCCATCTGGCGTGGTGAATAGCTCCAGGTACTCTGAACGTAGTATTTTCCGGTGGCAGACGCCCTAAGCATATGAGGCAAAGTTGGATGAATTCTTTATAATCGTCTCTGGGCTGTTGATTTTTTAATTGTTCAAAAAGGAAATTTGAAATTTGGTCTGCATTACTAATTTTGTCTCTAAAATTTTCATCTTCTTTAGCTGTTTTGTATTTCTTTTTGTCTATTTGACCACTCGCTCTGGAATTTACGAAAAATATCTGGTTGAGGTAAAGTGGATGTACCCATTTTGCAGTTAAAAACTTCCTTTAAAAACAATTTCCAAAATATGGTGACGACAAGCTAAATAAAGAAGATTTTTTCCCAAAAACTGCTCTAGTACAACGCAGGTTCCCTTATGGCGACCAGTATTTACTGCCGTGGTATCAAAACACATTGCCTGAATTTTTTCAGCTGCTCCCCACTGCTCAACTGCTGAGAATACAGCTTTTGCCTGAGTAATCCCCGTACTATTTTAAAGGACTGGAACTCCTATCAACTGTTCTTCATTGCCACAAGTAATTAAAATGGCTAACCTCTCTACATTTCTTTTACTCCATATATCCGGAAGCAGCTTTCCATCCCAGTGCACAACAGCACCCTCCAGATCGGAATTTCTGAATCTACTCTTGATGAGATTAGTTCTTTGTTGGCGAAATTGTTGTCTGCGGAGCCTTATGGCAGATTTGCTAACAATTAAATTCTGTGGGTCATGGCCCAATGCTTCTGCTGTAGCTGAAATAATGCGCACCGCATCTCTATCAGAAATACTACATCTATCTAACAATACAGACAATTTTTCAGTTATAAGCTCTTCTGAGCCTCGACAGTACCTCCCCTTTTTTATTTCTGGTTCTGCTTCCTCTCGGTGTGAAAAATTATATTCAGTGTTTGCATCTTCTTGCATCGGCTCCTCTTCGTCTGAAATGCTGCTAATGCTTCGTGTAGACTCCAGCTCTACATCTTTTTCACCTTCTGAAAGTTAAATATATGTATCAGTTAATAACATTAATATATGTATAATAAATGAAAAGTTTATAAAAATACGAACTCACCTATATATTTTTTTGATTTTTCAAATCTTGCCATCTCAGCTTCTTTCCTCAATTTCTTTCGTTTTTCTGTTCTAACAAATTTCATGTCGACTCCTCCCATGCATCCAGGGCGTCCTTTTTCCCTCTGTAGTAACAAAAACTCTCTGTCTTCTTCAGCTGTCTTGGCAAGTGCATCTTGATGAGCAACATCAAATAGGTCGTCAAATGTCAACTTGAAATCTTCTTCTTTTTGATTTTGAGTAGCGCTTGCTGATCTCGAAGAGTTTTTTTGAAGTTTTCTCAATTTATCATACAGTTTTTCTAGCTTTGAGACACAATGTTTAATTTCTTTGGTTGGTATCTTTGCTTTCTCCCAAAACACCAAAACCTCCTTTATTGTAAGTCTAGCAGCTTCTCTTTTGTTTAATTTGACTTGGCGCATATTATAAAATAAACTACGTAAGACTTGGCAATTTGATGGTAATTACTACCAGTTATTTGATAAGACATGTTACCAATTAAAAAAAGTTTATCTCTATGCCTTGACATCATACTCATTGATAAAGTGGACAAGATAATTTAAAAAAAATGTAATCGAAAAACAGGGCTAAAAGCGCTTGTACCTTTATATATTTATATGACAACTCGCATTGAGACACTCGTACTGAATGAAATATGATGTATGTGATGTAGGAATTGTTAATATAAACAATGGGAATCCCCGAGTCATAATTATTTGTCTGTACTTTAACGGAAAAAATAATCCAACACAGTGGTGAGTATTTATTGCCGCATGTTGGTCAGTTTAAGCGTTTGTGGTAAATTTACTAAACTCCATTATAAGAGGTACAAAACGTGTGAATAGAGGGTTTTCACTCTTTTATTTACATTGTAATCATTTAAAAACATAAATTTATGCTTTTAATGTGACCAGTACGACGTCGTCTGATAAATGCTAAATATTTTTTTTATCTATTGGTTAAGGAACAAAACTATCAAGATCAAAATTAATAAGAATAAAATTTCCTATAAAACAAGACTCGACTCAGGTTCCTAGAATGAATGGTTTCGGTTTAAAGACAAAGAAATACGAATTTTAGTGAAAAATCGCTGTTTTTTCCTCAGTTTATGCTCAATGAGACACGTGTTAACGTTATCCGATTGGGCTGAAACTTTGTCAATCGCATTTTCTATCCTATTGGCACATATTAGGGGGTTGCCCCGATGGAAAATCCAAAATTGATTTCTTGTAACGACCCTAATGCACACATTTATCAAAAACGGGTATACTATTACCAAGTATAGTAGGAGTATTTCAACTAATAACTATTTTCAGCAAAGTTTGTCTATCAACTTAGGAAAATGATTTGGATACAAATATCATGACATTTAACTACAAAAACTTGGTAATTAATAATAATTAATAGTGCATTGCTTTGATGTAAGCAAGAAATAAAGATAAATGGAATCACAAATTAGAAATGATGGAAGGGAGCTTTAATCAGAAAATTACATAATCACTTAAAGAAAGAGTTTTATAATAGTACACGACTACAACATACTTGTACAAACAATTACATAGAGTGAAAAGCATTTAACTAGATTAGATTAGACTATAGTGGCACTATGCACCGCGACCAGAAGTTGGTATTTTGTGCTGCCTGCGAATACACCCTATCCTACCAGGTGAACAGTTCCAAACGTCCCATGGCGTCACTATTCGACCACCAAAATAACGCACCCTCCTGTCGGAGAGCCTCGGACATTTGCAGAGAACATGCTCAGAGGTCTCGGGTTCCCATTCACAAAACCTGCACGTATCCGTAGAGGATCGTCCCATCTTGTACAATTGATACCTAAGGCCACAGTGTCCTGTAAGGTAACCCGTTACAGTCCTTAGTTCGCCCCTCGTCATAGACAAGAGTTTCCGCGATCTCTCCCCAGAGGCCCCAAACTCCGACTCCCTCCTTCTTCTGAGCCTCTCTCTGACATACCCATTGGGTACGCCACAGAAGGGTTCCGGGCCAATGAATTGTCGACGAGCTCCGCAGTTGGCTAAACAGTCAGCCCGTTCGTTGCCCTCATGCCCCTCATGGCCTGGAACCCAGCCAGTGTCAAGGAGTTGTTAAGTCCTAGACGATTTAGAGAGTCGATACATTCCTTAACCAGACCAGACGACACATCTTGAGATCTCAAGGCACCAAGTGCCGCCTGGCTGTCAGATAGAATGTAGATTGTGGCCCCACGTGTCCTCCTCCGCAGACACTCTTCCACACAGATACAGATAGCGAAGACCTCAGCCTGAAAAACGGAGGGATATTTGCCCATGGGCAGAGCACGCTGAAATCCGGGTCCGACGACACCCGCCTCCGTATCCATGTTCGACTGTTTCGAGCCATCTGTGAACCAGACCTGTGCACCAACCTCCGGTACCCAAGATCCAGTTAACCACGTGCTCCTGTCGCAAATCACAACAACAAAGTGTCTTACAAAACCGAAAGAGATCCCAATCTGTCTTCCTGAGATTACGGAAGGACTGGATAGTACCCAAAGAACCCGCAATGTTGAAGACCAGGTGTTGGTGGTCCACCATTGAAACTTCCGAAGATGTCAGAGATGGCGAAGGAAAGATTAGAGCTAGTAAGTGTGAGGTGTAAAACCTCCGATCTAACTACATTCCTGAAAGTGGGTTCGTCACCCCTATTTGCTATATTTATATTATTACTACTAATAAACTCTAGCAGGTACTCACCTCGTTTGTTGTTACCTGTACTTCCCCAAGTAACGTGATGCGCATTGGCATCACAGCAGATGATCCATCCAAGATTTCTGGAGTTGCAGAATTCTACCAGAGCTCTCACTTCAGATGTTGGCGCCTCATCTACATCTCCCGGTAGGTACGCGGATGCAAGTACCACCTCATGCTCACCAGATAGGGAGGGCACCCTAGCCCATATGGCAACCAAATCCCCTAAGATTAACTCTGAGATGGGAAGACTGGTTAAATTGTTTCTAACAAACATGGCCGTTCTAGGCCTCTCATGTTGATTGTTACATATGAGTCTACCTTGTTTTGAATTGAGCCCTGCACAGGCAGTATCCTGTCACTGACCCTAATAACCGGGTCATAAGCGAACATTTTCGCAATCTCAAGATGTCCCTTCAGATCCCCGCTCCTCATGCTGCCAATCTCCCGCAGCCTTAGGGATCCCAAGCACGCGTTTTCCTTTACAGAAATATGCAAAGGAGGAATACCCAGCATGACTCCAATGGCATCAGTCAGACATGAGTTCGAGGCACCAGTGATACCAATACATGCCAGTCGATAAATCCTCTTAAGAGTCATCTGAGCCCCTAGTTGTTCAACCATTGTCCACCACGCCAATGAGGCGTATGTGACCATCGGTTTCACAATGGTGTTAAAAGACCAGTAGACCATTTGAGGTCTAAGGCCCCAGGTCTTGCCAAAGAGCCTCTGGCAGGCAAACATTGCTCTAGTGGCCCTTTTAGAGATCATATCAAGGTGCCCATTCCAATTCAGAGACCTATTCAATATAACCCCCAAGTACTTAAGGCTATCAGAGAAGCAGATCCTCGTCACCTGAAGCGATGGCTCAGGGAGACATAACTTACGTCTCCTGGTAAAGGGCACCAGGATGGTTTTCGAGGGATTTATAGTCAATCCCTTCTCCTGGCACCACTTCAAGGTAAAGTTCAGAGCCTGTTGCATGCGCTCAGAAATTGTCCTGTCATCCCAGCCTGTGACAGAAATAACAAGATCCTCAGCATATCCGTAGGTTCTGAAACCCAGGTCATTAAGCTGCTCAAGCAGCTCATCAATGACCAGAGTCCACAGCAGAGGCGATAGCACACCACCCTGAGGACATCCTCTAGTCGCCCCTATGGTCCTAGAAGTGTTCCCGATGCCGAATGTAATGACCCTAGAGGTCAACATCTCCGGAGTCCAACTAACGATAACACTGAGGATGTCTTTCCTCAACATCGCAGTCCTAATCGCATCGTAGAACGTGTTGTCAAAAGCGCCCTGAATATAAACGAAAGCACACAAGGCTATTTGCTTCGCCTCGTATGTCCCTTCCAGATAGGCTAGGAGTCCTAGGAATCCTAGGTAGCCTCTCAGGTGACACACAATCCGGAAAGTGTGTATTCAGTAAGAGTTCACAGGTCTCCTCGGGCGATTCAGTATAGAACCCGTCCGGCCTCTTCAGGGTACTAAGTCCGTTCGTATGATCTTGTGAAAGAGCCTTCTGAAGCCTAACCGCTTCGGGGAGATCTGAGATCTTCTCGCAGTAGCTACGCCACGTTGCCCTCTTAGATCTACGAAGTTCCTTATTGAACCCAATTATAGCCGCCTTGTAGGCCACCCAGTTGCCTGCCTCCTTGGCCCTATTGAATAGTATTCTCGCCTCAGTTCTGAGTTCCCAAGTTTGTCGTTCCACCATGGAACACCACGCTTGGTTTTCCTTGCCCCCATTGGGCAGCTCGACTCATAGACGGAAATTAGATTACACTGAATATTAGCCGCCTCCTGATCGATTTGTGTCGTGCTCAAAATAAGCCCCCTCGAGCAGTTGGCGGGGTCTTCAACATAATAACTAAAGAGATCCCAATCTGTCTTCCTGAGATTACGGAAGGACTGGATAGTACCCAAAGAACCCGCAATGTTGAAGACCAGGTGTTGGTGGTCCAACATTGAAACTTCCGAAGATACATGCCAGGCAGAGATTTCGAAGGAAAGATTAGAGCTAGTAAGTGTGAGGTGTAAAACCTCCGATCTAACTACATTCCTGAAAGTGGGTTCGTCACCCCTATTTGCTATATTTATATTATTACTACTAATAAACTCTAGCAGGTACTCACCTCGTTTGTTGTTACCTGTACTTCCCCAAGTCAAGAATATTTGAATAAGAGGATTAGCCAAATGGAAATTTGGATGAGGTAAACGAAATTTCAAGATTAGAAGTTGATGTTGCCACTTGTTCGGTTATGGTGGTTGCTGGTTGAGGTGAGCGAATATTGTTGGATGAGGTAAGAATATGAGAATTTTAGCAAAATAGACTCTCAACTCAATTATTGTTGATTGATTGTATATTTTTAATTATTGGCACAGCAGTTGCGTTCTTGCTTCGGTGAGGATAGTACATATATGATTTTATGCGGATGCGCGTGTTTTTTTTTTTGTTCTCATAATGAAAAAGAAAATACGTATTTTATTAATAGTATTTATTTATATGAATGAAAATTATTTTCACAATATTTTATATTATAATAAAATATATTTATTTTCAAATTATATTAAAATTGTTTTTTTTTTTGTTAATTATAAAAATGTTTTCTTCTTTTTTTTGTTAATTATAAAAATTTATTTTTAAATAAATGTAATGTTTTTTGTAATTTATTTTTAAAGAAAAAAAAACCAATTAATGAAATAAAGAAAATTTTTTAATAATAAATTATTGTTTTTTTAATTGTTTAATAAAAAAATGAAAAAAAATATATATTTTTTGTTAATTATAAAAAATTGATTCTTCTTTTTTTTCAGATAATAAAAAATTCCTTTTAAATATATGTATGTATTTTTTTTAGTTTATTTTAATTTTTTTTCAATTATTATTTATTTTTTTTTTTCAAATAATAAAAATTTCTTTTTAAATAGGTATATGTTTGTATTGTTTTTTTTTTTATATTTTTTGTAAGAAAAAAAACCAATTAATGAAATAAAAAAAAAAAATTTAATAGAAAATTATTGGTTTTTATTGTTTAATAAAAACATTTTTTAACAAAAAAAAAATAACATTTTGTTTAATAAAAAAAAAATTAACAAATAAATAATAAAAAAAATTAGGAACAATTTTGGATTTGAACTTGGGTCAAAAGGTTTCGAAAACCGAAGTCTTCACACCGCGCCAAATAGTCACAACATCAGCGACGCGTTATATGTTGCTATAACTTCTATTCTTCACGAATTTCTATAATTTTCGTTGCTGTGGACAACGAAAAAAAAAATCTTCACATGAAATGAAAGACACAAGAATATACCCAATCAGGGATGGCAGGCATAATCGCTGAAATACCTTTACCGATATAATTAAAATATCAATACCCTTAAAGTATCGTTACCGAAATAACCAAAAAATCTTTATCGCTATAATACCGTTACCGAAATAATTGAAACAGCGTTATCCTTAAAAAACCGTTTCCGAAATAATCAAACAAGTTCTGAAAGAAAATTGCTGTAAATAGATATATTTTCCCAAAGTTTTATCATTAAATCTTGGGCATTATGGGGCTAAAAATAGCGGCGTGCATTAACATTACCTGAATAACTAAAATAACGTTGCCCTTAAAATACCGTTACCGAAATAACTGAAAAATCGTTATCCCAAAAATAACGATACCGAAATATCTTAAATACCGTTATAGAAATAAGTAAAATAACATTTCCCTTAAATAGCGTTACCGAAATAACTGGAATAGCCCCTCTTAACTCTTTACTGAAATAAAGGAAAATAGCGTTACGCGTACCCAAACCCGCACCGAAACGGTTACCATCCATGGTCATAATCAATACGTACAAAAACAAATACAAGAAAAACAAAGAATAATATGTAATATGGGGGTGGTTTTTATTTTGTCTTGTAATATGTGTGTAGGTTTTTATAAATTGTGTGTATGCATGTATTTATGGAAACACACAGCTCTGGGTTTCCATATTACTCAGTGTCACTCAATATGCTCTATTTTTATTTGTTCGTAAATTCGCACCGAGCAAATGAAACATGTTTTAGAAATTCAAAAGTTTAAATTAAATTTTATGATATTTTTAAATAATAATTTAATAAAATTTTATTTATTTTATTATTAATAATAAAATCAGCACGATAAATTAAAATATACACATTTTTAATAGAAAATAACAAAGTATAAGCGAAATAAAAGTGAGTGTTTTAGGCAACAATTTTTTTTATCAACATCTTGCAATCAGTTTTTAATGTAAAGTTTTCTTTTTTCATTTGCTTGCCCGAGTTCAGTATTTTGTTGCTGAGAGGTGTGGGAAGTGTAATCTCTCTATTTGTATATACTCTTTGTTTTGCGAAAAAATATAGTAAATTTTTGTTTTTTTTTTATCAAACATTTTTATTATTTTCGACGTTTTTTTCTTTAAAACTTTGATTTTTGGTTTTTATTTGTTCTAAAGGTTTTATATGTTCTAAATTCTTAAATTTTTTCTAAATTTATTTTATTTTATAGAAATACGCGAAGAAACATTTTTACAATATTTTTATTTGCAATTATTTAAAAATTATTTTTTTTTTTAATCATTTAAAGAAGAAAAAATTTTTATAATTAACAAAAAATATGTAGGTAGGTAGGTATATATTTAAAAAGTAATTTTTATTATCTGAAAAAAAAGAAGAAAAAATTTTTATACCTAATTAAGTGTGAAAATTTGGAAAATCATGTTAAATAAAAATACGGAGAAATATCATAAAAATTTATTGAAATAATTAAAATTTTTTTTTTTTTTTTATAATAATATAACATATATTTACTTTAATTGAAAATTAAAAAAAAAAAATTTTGGAATTACAAAAAATATTTTATTATTTTATGAAACATATCAAACAAAAACACTCGAATGATATTGGTATATTTCAAGCACCATGTAAATTACTTTCTTATGCCTGTTAGTGAAAGTAAAAACACTGCTTGTGCGTACATTCTTTGCATGTACATTAATTTATTTCCGTTGTAATAACGAAAAATGTTTTGCCGACGCGACGGCAATATATTACATTAGCAAAGAAATTAAAAAATTTAAATTTAATTAAAAAGAAGTTTATGGATATATCTGTGTTCAAAGCAATTTGTTGCATATGTTTTGGCCACTGTAATATCAGCCTATACGTAGTTTATTTTAATTTTTTCAATATTTTCATTTAATATTATTTGTAAATTTCGATGAATGTACTGAGAAAATAAATAAAATCTTTAAGAAATTTCAACATTATCAATAATCAAATTTCATAGGTAAAAACAAAAAATATTCGCAAAATATACCTATAGCGAATTATGAAAAAATACCTTATAGGTAGATATATCTTGATAGAATTTCTTTTTTTCTTTTTAAACGTGCGCATGGGTATGAATGAAGATTTTTTTCTTCGTTTGTAAACAGCAACGAAAATTATAGAAGAAATATGATCTCATATACACATATTTTTTCTATTTTGATGTTTTTTTTTTTGTTTTTAAGCATGCGCATGTCTCTTTCATGTGTATGAATGAAGATTTTTTTTCTCGTTTTTGCTGATGAAAATTATAGAAATTAGAAATATAAAAACAGAAAACATTTTTACAATATTTTTATTTGCATGTATGCGGCGGATGTGTGTGCGTTTCTCATATACACATATTTTTTCCATTTTCATGTTAATACCAAAAAATTATTTTAAAAATCTCAAACAAGATTCGATCACCTTACCTTGCAAAAAACAAAACAACCCTAATACCACATCTGCTTAGACCACTAAGCTATTAAGACGGCTGTAAAGTGCATCACCTTATATTACAATAAAAATAACACACACACCACATCGACTTATTATTGCCTTGACATACCAACATTTTCCCAATCAAAAGACGACAATAAACAAATATTCTTGCCTTCAACATGTCAGTAGAAAATTTCATATGTTATGCTGACATATAATGCATCGATGACGTTGTGGCTATTTGGCGCAGTGTGAAGACTTCGGTCTTCAAACCTTTTGACCCAAGTTCAAATCCAAAATTTTTAATATTTTTTTTTTATTATTTATTTTATTTTTATTATTTATTTTATTTTATTCTTTTTTGTATTATTTCATTAATTGGTTTTTTTTCTTACAAAATAAATTTAATTTAATAAAACAATACAAACATATACCTATTTATTATTTGAAAAAAAAAAAATAAATAATAATTGAAAAAAAAATTAAAATAAATTAAAAAATTCATACATATACCATTTTTTTATTAAACAATTAAAAAACAATAATTTATTATTAAAAATTTTTTTTATTTCATTAATTGGTTTTTTTTCTTTAAAAATAAATTACAAAAAACAATACATTTATTTAAAAATAAATTTTTATAATAAACAAAAAAAAAGAAGAAAAAATTTTTATAATTAACAAAAAAAAAACAATTTTAATATAATTTGAAAATAAATATATTTTATTATAATATAAAAATATTGTGAAAATAATTTTCATTCATATAAATAAATACTATTAATAAAATACGTATTTTCTTTTTCATTATGAGAACAAAAAAAAAAAAAAAACACGCGCATCCGCATAAAATCATATATGTACTATCCTCGCCGAAGCAAGAACGCAACTGCTGTGCCAATAATTAAAAATATACAATCAATCAACAATAATTGAGTTGAGAGTCTATTTTGCTAAAATTCTCATATTCTTACCTCATCCAACAATATTCGCTCACCTCAACCAGCAACCACCATAACCGAACAAGTGGCAACATCAACTTCTAATCTTGAAATTTCGTTTACCTCATCCAAATTTCCATTTGGCTAATCCTCTTATTCAAATATTCTTGCCCAAGTAACGTGATGCGCATTGGCATCACAGCAGATGATCCATCCAAGATTTCTGGAGTTGCAGAATTCTACCAGAGCTCTCACTTCAGATGTTGGCGCCTCATTTACATCTCCCGGTAGGTACGCGGATGCAAGTACCACCTCATGCTCACCAGATAGGGAGGGCACCCTAGCCCATATGGCAACCAAATCCCCTAATATAAACTCTGAGATGGGAAGACTGGTTAAATTGTTTCTAACAAACATGGCCGTTCTAGGCCTCTCATGTTGATTGTTATATATGAGTCTACCTTGTTTTGAATTGAGCCCTTTCATTGCTCTGGCATGCACCCATAGTTCCTGGATAAAAATGACGTCCAGGTCGTCTGAGGTGAACCTTCTAATTGCCCACATTTGAAGCCGCTTTGGCATGGTGAGGTTCGCCTGTAAGCACTTAATGTGCTGTTTTGCCTTACTTTTGAGGCTATTACTTGCGTGCTTTTTTTTTGGCGCACTTCGCCGCGATTGCTGTTCAGCAGGGCTGCTTCTTCTGCTGAGTGCCTCTCCCACCTTCTAGGTCTGGTGATCGTAGGGGCCGTGGAAGCCATGTTTTTGGCCCTCTGGCTATTTTGCCCGCTAGAAATTGACCTTGGCACATGCTTCGAGCAGCTTGGTTTATCATCTAAGGCAATTGGCTTTGAAGCACTCTTATCAGACTTAGCCGAAGTTGCCTAAAGCAGATGCATTGGTCGTTTCGAGTTTCTTGCGCTCGACCACATTAGGTTGACGGGTGGGTCTTACCAGCGCCGTTCCAAACTCGAATTTCATCCGATAGTTCTTTTGTTTGAGTACATCGGCAGATATTGGATCGATGGAAAGAGTGATCTCGACTACACCACCCTTCACGACAGTACTCAACCGAAAGATCACGGTTCTGGGCTTCAACCAGTCCAAGTATGAAGTTACTTGAAGTATCCTCCTTGTCCGGGAAGTATCCCACGAACACTTGGGCCCTCGGCACTTCATCCTCAGCTACGACTTTGAGAACAGCACCTTCCCATGGCTTTATTTCGGGGACATGCGTCTCCGTCCACTGTACCGTCTCTTTATCGTCACATACAAAGTTGATCCATCCTGGTTTGAAGGAGCAGTTGGAAAAACTGGGATTCAGTGGCCCCTTCTTGTGCTCAACAATTTTATACAGGATGGACCTTTGATGGAATGTAGCTGCTCGTCAGACCATCTCGTTGTCGGGAAATCAGGCGGCATAACGCCTATTTTTAGGGCGGCAACGACATCCTTGTATGAGGGGACCATTGTTTTTGGCGGTTTTGCCGGCACGGTTGTGGCTGGTTTCTTCAGTTTGCCACTGTCCTCCTTAAGGGGCGTGCCATCCGCAGCTGCTCCAGCGGTCCTCTTTGCAGGCTGTTTCGTAGCAGGTGGCGTTGATCCATCGGATCGCAATCTCTTACGAACACCTATCAGTGCCTTGACTTCTTTTCGAGTCTCTCGCATCGGTTTTTGGCATAGTATGCGAGACGTCTCGATGTCAATACCGTCTTCAAGGTATGCTTCATGCATTTTCGAGCCGCACCAGTTAATTTGACTCGATTATTTGTCGATTGCTTCGACACAGCGCTTTCGGCAGTTACGGCCTCATTAGGTTGCGAGTTTAATAGTGCATCCTCATCGTCCGTTGGGATGGTGGAGTCATCAGCCACGGGTGGACCTGAAGTCGCAATAGCTTGCTCCACAACATCCATATTTTCTGCAGGTTCGGACCACAATGTGTCCATTTTCTGCACTTTATTTTTTCTTTAGCACATTCCAGGCCCTGAGGCACAGTGTTTGCTTCAGATAGATCTGCTTCGATCTCTTCTTGCTTTTTATTATTTAGTGCATGAATTTTCTCCATCTAAAATATATATAAAGTAAATAGGGATTAAACAGAACTCTCGGTAACAGAGCCCAGTGCTACCAGCGGGTTAGTAGTATGGAGATGGGAAGGCATTTAGTCTTAATTGCTTTTTTTAGTTGGGAATGCAAAATGTCTTAATTGTTTTTTTTTTTGCATGCCCATAGTGTAAAAGGGTTGATGGGAATGCAGGAGAGTAGTATGGAGATGGGAAGGCATTTAGTCTTAATTGCTTTTTTGATGGGCAAGCAAAATGTCTTAATTGTTTTTTTTGCATGCCCATAGTGTAAAAGGGTTGATGGGAATGCAGGAGAGTAGTATGGAGATGGGAAGGCATTTGGTCTTAATTGCTTTTTTTTTGATGGGCATGCAAATGTCTTAATTGTTTTTTTTTGCACGCCCATAGTGTAAAAGGGTTGATGGGAATGCAGGAGAGTAGTATGGAGATGGGCAGGCATTTGGTCTTAATTGCTTTTTTTTGATGGGCATGCAAAATGTCTTAATTGTTTTTTTTTGCATGCCCATAGTGTAAAAGGTATTAATTTCTGTGATTTTTGCATACCCATAGTGTTAAAGGGGAGTAATAAAAAGTTTGTGCGTGCTCATAGTGGTAAAAGGGTGGTAGAGAAGCAAAGTCTGACCACCGGAAAATGAACGGCTGAAAATAAGCTAGCCGTCCGTAAATGGAAATTTGCGTTCTCATTATGTAAAATTTGGTTTTATTTAGTTTCTTTATTTTTTGGTTTGTTCTTGACGAAACTTGATCGTTTCTAATAAATATAGGTTAATAACCAAAAATCCGTATTTATATTTTGATTTAGCATTTTTTTTGTTTGTTCTTGACAAAACTTGATCGTTTTCTAATAAATATAGCTTAATCAAAATATGAATACGGATTTTTGGTAATTAAGCTATATTTATTAGAAACGATCAAGTTTCGTCAAGAACAAACCAAAAAATAAAGAAACTAAATCAAACCAAATTTTACATAATCAGACGGCTAGCTTATTTTCAGCCGTTCGTTTTCCGGTGGTCAGCCTTTTTTTCTCTACCACCCTTTTGCACCATGAGCACGCACAAACTTTTTATTACTCCCCTTTAACACTATGGGTATGCAAAAATCACAGAAATTAATACCAATTCGAACGCAAACAAAATATGGAGAAAGTATACAGATTGAGGGGGAGCACTGTATCATATTTCTTCCAAAAAGGTTTAATGGCATCACTGAAGAAGAACTACTGGATTTATCATCGGGGAATTACTTTATCAAAAAAGAACCTGGGGTAGACGGCAAACCCTGCCGATTAGAGTTGGAGTTATTTCATATAAATGAATATATTATTCCTCAAAATTGTGAATATCCGATTTGGAATTAAATTGTTAAAAAAAAAACAAAAAAAACAATCTTAAATAAAACCAAAGTTATATACCAAAATTAGAAAAAATAAAGTTGTTTCTTTCTTATTTATTGTAAATTTCATATAAACATTTTATGCATAAGTGACCACAATTATATAAGTTATATTTTTGTTGTTGATTATAATTATATTCTATATTACCCCCCAAGTATTTTATTACTTCAAGTGGTGGCTGCAAATTTCCAAAACTATCGAAATATTCTGTGTAATGTTTATTTGGGAGCAAGTCTCATAAATACACCTCTAAAGTGAGGAATATGGATACAAACTTATTCAAATCGATGTCAGTAAGTGGTCTTTTGGGCAGCATCTTTATTAGTTTTTTGACATCTTATCGAACACAAGACCATACCCCTTCTTATATGGCTTAAGATAAAGCCCTTTCCCCATTGCTATAGCCTCCATACTCCTATTGTGTCTAGTAGCCTCTTTGAGTTGTTTTTTAGCGTCTTTTGCGGCATTAAAAGCTTTAACAATAGCTGCTCCACCGGATGATAGACTACCTAAGGCTAATAAAGCAGTCAGTATTGGGACTAATGGTAGAAACCCTCCTATTTTGGTACAGTGATAATGCGAGGTATAACAACTTCGGATTTTTTCCCTTTCAGCGATTTGTTCAATACTTTACGAGCAATACGAACTGCATCATTTATATCTTTAGGTCCTCTCTTTCTTTAAAGTTGCCGTAGCCAATCGTATTGCAGTACTAAAGACCTTTTTACCATTATTTTTTGCCTTTGGGCCCATCCCTAATTTGACTTTAGCCTTCATTGCGTTAGTTATTAAATATGCGTTTGCTTTTTCTCCGATACTGCTATCTTTGGATAAAACGCGTTCCCAAGCACGATTTTCTAAGACTTTATCTGCTTGATGTCGCTTTCTCGATTTCCTTATTTTGAGAATAAGCTACATCGTGTTCTCTACAACACACCCCAAAAAAATAAGTTAGTAGAAAAGTTAGTAAAACGTCTTGTAAATCAGGATATACTATTTTTTAGCAAAATTTTTTGCTAAAATCGTGTTTTCAGCTAAAATTTTTGTTATACTTATTCAGCACTTAACTGTTTTATACTTTATATACTGTCAACCATGGAAGTTTTGTATCTCTTTTTCATACATAAAACAAAATTGAGGATTAAAACAACTAAAATTTTGCGTTGTCACCGGCTTGTGGAAATAATTGTCTATTAATTAAATAAAAAACAAAATAAAATATTTATTTATTTAAACTAAATGTTTATATGTGTGGTCAAATTGCAAACAAACATATACAGAAATGTAGACAGAGTAAAGTGAAAGACAAAGACACACATCTTAGGTAGATTTTTTATGGTTCCTTTTTCTTATTGCAAAAAGGGTTGTTTTTTTCGTTTCGTTTGTTTTTGTTTTTGTTTATTTTTTTCATTTCGTTTCTATAATTGCGATAGCATCATTTAAACGATAGCATCATTTAGACAACCATTGATGTAAGTAATTGAAAGACAATTTTTGTTATGTTATATATATTTATTTCTATATATTTTCAGATATTAAATTAATTCATGTCGTCAATGTGGAAAAATGAAATTTTTTTATATTTCGTTATTATAGTAAATTAATTTTTAAAAGAATCGCAAAAATATGTTTTATGATTTTCAGGAAATAAATTAACTAAATTACAATTTTTTCTACAAATTTTTTGCGTTTTTTTTCAGTCTACTAAAATTCAGCAAAAAATTTATTAATTTTTACCAACGCTTTTTTATTTCTAATCTACTAAGTGTTAGCAAAACTTTTGCTGAATCTACAAATTTTGTTGCTAAAAAATCAGCTCGCTGATTTCAGCAAAAGATTTTGCTGACATTAGCAACTTTCTTGCAAGCATCCTCCTGACTAAAATTTTGCTGACTTCAGCAAAATTTTTTGCTGACTTTACAAACTTTTTTTTTGAGTGCAGCATCTAACGGATTAACCCCCTTATCTCCTCTCTTTAAAACGTTTTTTAGCTTAGTACCTGGTCCCCAAAATTCGTAGCCTGGTAAATAAAAATCAAATGGTAGAGAATTTATAACTCTATCTACTAGTCCGCTTCCAGTGATAGAACCCATATGATTGATAGTTCTATTATATTGTAATAGCTACACTCAAAAAAATAAGTTAGTAGAAAAGTTAGTAAAACGTCTTGTAAATCAGGTATACTATTTTTTAGCAAATTTTTTGCTAAAATCGTGTTTTCAGCTAAAATTTTTGTTTATACTTATTCAGCACTTAACTGTTTTATACTAATGCTTTACTAATATACTAATGTTTTACTAATTAATTTTGCTAAAAAAAAATTGTGCTGATAAGCAGATGTCGCGGCATGTCAAGATGTAGTAGAGAAGAGGAAAATGATACTAAAAGTACAACTCTAATAAGACAAGTAAAAAAATCAACCATAAAAGACTTTTGTATCTGTTTTCATACATAAAACAAAATTGAGGATTAAAACAACTTAAATTTTGCGTTGTCACCCGGCTTGTGAAAATAATTGTCTATTAATAAAATAAAAGACAAAAGAAAATATTTAAATTTAATATGTATTTCTATAATAAATATTAATAGATGAATAATCTAGTGTGGTCAATTTGCATTCAAACATATACAGACATGTAGACAGAGTAAAGAGAAAGACAAAGACACACATCTTAGGTAGATTTGTATGGTTTCTTTTTCTTATTGCAAAAAAGGGTTGTTTTTTTCGTTTCGTTTGTTTTGTTTATTTTTCGTTTCGTTTCTAGAATTATCTTCGGCAGTTTCGTCATTGAAAAGATAGCATCATTAAGACAACCATTGATGTAAGTAGTTGAAAGAAAATTTTTGTTATGTTATATATATTTATTTCTATATATTTTCAGATATTAAATTAATTCATGTCGTCAATGTGGGAAAATGAAAATTGTTATATTTCGTTATTATAGTAAATTATTTTTTAAAAGAATCACAAAAAATATGTTTTATGATTTTCAGCAAATAAATTAACTAAATTACAATTTTTCTACAAATTTTTTGCGTTTTTTTCAGTCTACTAAAATTCAGCAAAAAATTTATTAATTTTACCAACGCTTTTTTATTTCTAATCTACTAAGTGTTAGCAAAACTTTTGCTGAATCTACAAATTTTGTTGCTAAAAATCAGTTCGCTGATTTTCAGCAAAAGATTTTGCTGACATTAGCAACTTTTTTGCTAGCATCCTCCTGACTAAAATTTTGCTGACTCAGCAAAATTTTTTGCTAAAATCGTGTTTTCAGCTAAAATTTTTGTTATACTTATTCAGCACTTAACTGTTTTTATACTAATGCTTTACTAATATACTAATGTTTTACTAATTAATTTTGCTAAAAAAAATTGCACATTAATAGTGTGGACGACACATTAATAGTGTGGACGACAACCAGATTGAAAGATATACGCAGAATGAAGTAGATGTCGCGGCATGTCAAGATGTAGTAGAGAAGAGGAAAATGATACTAAAAAGTACAACTCTAATAAGACATATAAAAAATCAACCATGGAAGTTTTTGTATCTCTTTTTCATACATAAAACAAAACTGAGGATTAAAACAACTTAAATTTTGCGTTGTCACCGGCTTGTGAAAATAATTGTCTATTAATTAAATAAAAGACAAAATAAAATATTTATTTATTTAAACTTATATATTATATATAACTTATAGATTATAATAGTGTGGTCAAATTGCAAACAAACATATACAGAAATGTAGACAGAGTAAAGCGAAAGACAAAGACACACATCTTAGGTAGATTTTTATGGTTCCTTTTTCTTATTGCAAAAAGGGTTGTTTTTTTCGTTTGGTTTGTTTTTGTGTTTGTTTATTTTTTCGTTTCGTTTTCTATAATTATCTTCGGCAGAAGCGTCCTTTAAACGATAGCATCATTATACAACCATTGATGTAAGTAATTGAAAGGAAATTTTTGTTATGTTATATATATTTATTTCTATATATTTCAGATATTAAATTAATTCATGTCGTCAATGTGGGAAAATGAAAATTTTTATATTTCGTTATTATAGTAAATTATTTTTAAAAGAATCACAAAATATGTTTTATGATTTTTCAGCAAATAAATTAACTAATTACAATTTTTCTACAAAGTTTTTTGCGTTTTTTTTCAGTCTACTAAAATTCAGCAAAAATTTATTAATTTTTAGCAATGCTGTTTTATTTCTAATCCACTAAGTGTTAGCAAAACTTTTGCTGAATCTACAAATTTTGTTGCTAAAAATCAGCTCGCTGATTTTCAGCAAAAGATTTTGCTGACATTAGCAACTTTTTTGCAAGCATCCTCCTGACTAAAATTTTGCTGACTCAGCAAAATTTTTTGCTGACTTTACAAACTTTTTTTTTTTGAGTGTATTAAAAGTGCTGCCGGAGGAAGTGCTACTTAAAGTGTTGCCGGAGGAAAATCGTATTTACAGAGGCTCCTAACTAAATCAAAGTATTTAAATAATAAACAAGATGTATAGTATCATAATAATGCAATATACAATGTTGCCAGTGGATACAAAAAGAATTCTAGTGAAAGAGTTGCATAAGCAAGCTCGAAAAAATTTTAAACGTCGAGAGTTGTTATAAAGGTATAGATGATTTATGGCAAGCTGATCTAGTTGAAATGGGGAATTGTTCATCGGATAACAATGATTATCGATATTTGCTGACAGTCATTGACACATTCTCAAAATTTGCTTGGGCTGCACCTCTCAAATCTAAAAATGCATCAGATGTCTGCAAAGCAATGGAAAATATTTTTAATTTGGGTCGTGTACCGAAAAACTGCATACTGACGATGGAAAGGAATTTTTTAATAAAATCTTTAGTAATTTGATGAAAAGTCGAAATATTAATCACTACTCAACGTATAGTGTAATAAAGGCGTCTATTGTTGAACGATTCAATAGAACTATTAAAGGTATGATGTGGAAGGAATTAGCCACAACGGATCATATCATTGGATTGACTTGTAAAAAGAATTAGTGACAAATATAATAAAAAAATACATCGCACAATTAAAATGGCGCCCATTAAGGTTAATTATAATGATGAGAAAATGTTGCTAAACACAGTATACAACCACCTAAAAATGTATAAAATCTCAAAATTTCATGTTGGAGATCACGTACGCATCAGTAAATACAAACACATTTTTGAAAAGGGATACACCCCAAACTGGACAACAGAAATTTTTAAAAATCAGATCTATTAACAATACATCTCCTGCGACAAATATTTTGGAAGATTATCAAGGAAATAAAATTGAAGGTGCATTTTATGATGAAGAACTTTCAAAGACTCGCTTTCCTGATACCTATCTAGTGAAAAAATTCTTAAAACTAAGGGTGACAGAGCATATGTTAAATGGTTAGGTTTCACAAATCAACACAATTCTTGGATTAATGAAAATGAAAATATTATAAGATAATAACTAAGATTATAAAATAAAGGAATTTTTATTGTTTAAAAATAAAAATTTTTGTTTTCATTTACATCACTTACTATTAGACTAGCAAAATGGTCAATAACATAAACATTGATCGGAAATTCCTCCAATTTATCGGCAAACTATTTTCCTCCAATAGATTTAAATGGTGATTATGAATGTGCCTCTCATAGATTTTCACTCATACAATAGCATACCAAATGTAGATAAATACAATAACTTATTCACATTGGTAATAAAATAATTGCACTACCTATTGGATCCTATGAGCTAAACGATATTGTTGAGTATATAAAAGAGGAATATGACCGATATGGTTTGGGGAAGAAGAAAATATGCATAGAAGCTAATAACAATACAATGCAAGTAAAGTGTACAGTTCTGAAGATTCGATATACTTTAACAAGAAAAATTCTATAGGAAAATTGTTTGGTTTTAATGAGAAAGTTTCTCTCCAAACGCACGTCACTTATAAGATTTACCGGTAAACATTTGTTAAGGTTAATTTCTTGCGAATTGAATGTAATCTTGTACATATATAAGCAGTTCTCATGCACATACATTACACGAATTAGCAATAAATGTTCCGCCCGCTATAAAATTGATGAAATACCTAGAAATCTCATTTATTTGCAGTAGCATCCAAAGAAATAAGTTCGCTACACTGCGGATAGTTGATCAACACGGCGATTTTTATTAATTTTCAAGGAGAATCGTTTGCATTTAAGGCCGAGAAAATAATGATAATTTACAATAAGGGAATTGCAAGAAATATACTTGATTTATAGATTCAAAATACACATTGTCACCATTAGGTAAACCAACGCTTACATCATCATCATCGTTATCGTCCCAATCACCGATCAATTTGACCGAAAATAATATAAATTTTCTTAAATCATTGAATTTCCAATTGAAAAATCATCAACAAAGAGAAGAAAATGAATTCAATTATTAATGTTTTGGATACTCCCCTTAACAGATGACAGCATTATAAAAAAAGATTATCACACCTATACTCCATATTGCAATCATACAACAATAACGATGAGGTAAGAATCTCAATAAAAATCAGGACTTGTATGTTTGCCAAGCGAAAGTTTTATTTACATTATTTACAGCGATAGTAAAAAACTGGTAGCATCTTCTGCTAATTTCAGATTAATAAACAATTTCGTTGCTCACCTGTTGATGAAATTCGATATGAGGTCAATGGTTTGTTGAATTGATCGCACTAGGCATCTAGGTATTTCAAGTACTATAAAAAAATATGTATCACTAATGGCAATAGATGTTACTGCTATCGTAATGCTGGTTGGAATAGAGTAGAAGATCTAAATGTATTAAATGGGCACTTTAACTTTTACTTACCATTGAAATTATTGCTGGGGTTTGCTGAAGACTTTAATAAAATTATTTTAAATTATAAACATGAATTAATTCAACTGCGTAGCAAAAGTGATCGAGCCTAGTGAAAAACGAAAATAAAAATTACGAATATTTCATGGAGATACCACATGTACACCTTTCCGACCCGACTAAATAAATGTGATAAAAATCATACAAAAGGGTGTAAATTTACCAATGGCATTCCGCAGTGGGACTGTCATTATAATCCTCAATTAACGACTGGAACTAGCCACATTTGGAATGTTAAATTAGCTGCAACAGAGAACGACCCCCGTCGTTTATTTGATAGCATTCATCCATGACAAAAAATTCGTTAATTGTGATTTAAATGACCTCAAAGTTCATCTTAACTCAGAGTCGTATCCTTATGATGATCTTATATTAAATTGGGCAAGAACGATTTGCCATCCTTTATGATATGTATGTTAGATTTCAAGAAAATATTATATGAGAGAACCTCAACCTCTACTAACTTGTCAAGAATTCAAAATAAAGCTCCTATGCGTTATCGATGTAAGTCACCAAAATGAAAACGATCGCAAGCGGTCCAATTCATATAAAAATTGAGTTGAGACAGGCACAAATATACCACTAAACACATCAGCTTACTGATCCTTATTCATGATCGCTTAATGAATACACCTTTGACAGGACAAGTTCATAAAATTGTTTAAACAATGGAATATAAAAAATTGTTTTTATTGATTTTCAAGACTTTAGAGGGAGATTCAAATAATTTCATTGTAAAGGAAATTGCCCTGGTCTTTAACGCGAATGAGTATATAAATTTATATATAAATCTCCCTTCGATTATAATTATTTATCACCGAAGTATCAGAGACAAGTCAATTGGTTAACAAAAAATCATCATCATTTACAATGGGGAGATGGCTCAGTATCATTCAACTCTGTCTGCAA